>BMAU01000998.1:412500-430000 GCA_019973935.1 Trichonephila clavipes
TGTTATTGATTACATAGTCTTATCATCTCTGCATAAAAAATCAGTCAAAGAGTTGAAAATTTCGTTCTTGAGAAATATTTTTTTGGAATGCTTTTCGTCGATCTTGGTGATGGATAATGCAATTAGTGACTCTACCACTTACCTGGAAATAATTTAGTCAGTTCTATTTGGTTAAAAATGCATTGTTTTGAAAGAAGACAGTTTTTTCTCTCGCTTAATATTTATGATAAATTAATTTTCCGAAATATTTAATAATCTTGCATTAATGTTATTTAAACTAATGGAAAGGATATAGTTATATACTCTAAGAAAATTGATTTTTGCATAAAGACGTGATTATTTAGTGGCTATAATATGTTATATTTATTAGTATTAACATATAAATTTGACAAAAATATAATTTGCTTTCGGCTTATTTGATCATTGTAAGAGACGCGACATAAATAGTTAAGCATAGACACATTTAACTATTTTCATGCAGTTTTAATGAATACTTTTAATGAAAAGAGCTTTTTTAACTTCTAGTTAAAATATTGGAACTCTCAAGTTTATCTTAAGTGTATAATCTATGTTGTAATAACTTTATTACAGTTAATCTAGAAACGCAAAGTATGTGTGAACAATTGTAATGTTTCTTAAAAAGTTTTCTCTCATTTTTTAACATTACTTTAAAATGTGTTAAATGTGTTCAATAGCAACATTTGTAATATACTCTTTTTCTTCATTTGTAATATTATTTTTTTACTTTAAAACTGCATTTCTCAAACTGTGGGGCGTGCCCCCTTGTGGGTCTTAAGAACTCTACGAGGGCGGCGCAAGCCTATTGAAAATTCAAAAACAAAATATTATTTAAAAAATTAATTTACTGAAAGTAAACAAACAACATATTTTCTGATATAATATACAATTACACTAATTCAGTACACTTGTAAATGTATCAGTACTGTACAATGTATTTTATTATTCATTTAACAATACTAAGTTAAGGATAAGTTGAATAATTATCAGTGACTCCCCCCCATGGGTTTGTATTAACCCTTATCTTGATAATTCATACGGTTTATAATTAATTTCTTAACTGTCGATTAAAAGTTAAGTGATTCGCTCCCAAATGCCAACATTTTTCCTGTAGACGAGCATATGTTAATGTTTTTAGGGGGAGGGGGAGGAGGAAGGGAATAAATAAGCAAATACTTCGCAAACACTGTCACTGTCTTTTTATTGTATTCAAAAGCTTTCGAAATAATTTTATGGATAGCAGTACACATAAAAGATCGTACTTCGGAAAGACGTATATATACGTTCAGAAAATTAATACTTTGACTGAGCGAGGCGTTTATATACGTCGGTGTCACATAAAAGGTTAAGTTCGTATTGGAGCTTTAGGGTCAAAGTGTACTATTATTGAATTCAATATATAGTTATTGTATGGAGAGAGGCACGATGAAAAGGGTGATTGAATAGTGGGTCACGTATATTGAAAGTTTGAGAAGTACTGCTTGAAAAATAGAAGAAATTTTCAATCAATAATATAGAATTTCATTTTAACAAATCACTCGATCAAGAGAACTGTCATATTTCAGATCAAATTCTAAATTTATCTATCAAATAAAAAAATATGTATTATTTTCTTTTAGATGGTAGAATTATTCTTCAAGAAAGTAGTAAGACGTTTCAATTGAGTTTTTTTTGTTGTTGTTGTTATGCAGGATTTCTACATTTTGAACAAATTATACATGAAATTAAATTTCCCTTAAAATAAACTAACAAACTGAAGTCACCGTGTTTAATTTTTGACTATTATCTATGAACATTAATTGTCAATATATAGATGCCATTTTAAATATGCATTTTGGTATTTATTTTCATTTTTGTCTTCATTATTTTTTTAGATCATAGTTATTCAAGGCATTTTTGACCCAATGTTATTATGTACATCAACTTAGAAATTGTAATTTTTAATTCCTGACCCTACGAGCTCTAACACTTTTACTTGTAAAAGTTACACTTGTATTACTCTATTTGTAACATGGCGAATCCTTCGAGAAAGATCCGCTTGCTTCATACATCGTGAAATCAGTGGGTTTCTCCACTAATTTCTTGAAGAATCCATAGGATCCTAAACTTGCCAATAATGGTCACCAACTTGATCACCAAAATGGTCGCCAAATTGGTCGCCAACAATGATGCCCATTGAATCGTCATTATAACGTGAAGGCATTGCTCGCAAATATTACAATTTTAACATAACATAAATATAACATAGATTAATATAAATGCTTTACACATCCAAATACAATATATTTACACTATTTACACAAAATTCGTAACAATACTGTTCTCATTGTGTGATGCACATTGTGGCGTCAATAACTGGCAATCAAAGAAAGAAAATGCTGCATAGTTAAAAGTCCTCATTGAAAGTTTTCTACTAAAATATACCTGTTTCCTGACGTCTATAAATAAATAAGTCTTTAGTAAATATCTTTCGTGCAGTTTCATTGAGGGTTTCCATATATCTGACAAACGTATAACACATATTTCACTGTTTATTACATTCAGCAGAGTTTTAGTTTTGTCGGACAGAGTTAAGTCAAAAGTAACAAGCAGTAAAATACAGTCTTAAAATATGCCTTCGTTTTAAATTAAGAAATCAGTAAACAATGATATTCCACGTTATTTCTGAAAAGAAAAAAATATGATAATTCTTGTTAAAGGATTCTAATATTTCTTATATAAAGTAAGATAAAATGAAGATAAAATAAAAACTAACATAAAGAAATATCTAAGTAGAAAATACGACACGCGTGTGGGTGGGGAGATTTTTTTTTTATGTAAATGTCATTTTGTTTGATGTCATGCATTATATTACTTTATTTTACATTTGAAATACATAGATAGTAAGTAAATTGTTATGAAATAATAATGATTTGTACTATTTTTATTTAGGCTTCATAAAAATGAATCATTCTTACTTTAATATGTATTCAGATTAGAAAAAAAATATATGTCTACATATATATATATATATGCTAGAGGACCCGACAGACGTTGTCCTGTACACACATCTTAAATTCAAAAATTCCAAATTTTTATGAACAAGCTTTAACAATCTGGACAGTTTTGAGTACAATTTCAAACACTAATTACATCTGAATGTATTAATTGAATTAACACACGATTTATTTCAACAAAATAACAACACGAAGTGACAAAATATTTCCCTGAAATGATCACAGCACTAAATGTCGGGACCAACTTGAATTATAATAAAAGATTTTTGAATATTCGATAATGCGATCGTAGCGCAGTCTCCCGGATCCAATGTAAAACATTTCAAGATCAACAATTTATAAATAAAAAATGAATTAAATAAACATTTCTAAACAGAATTATAAATCTAAACAATTCTCGAGTCCACTGAAACAGACAAAAACATTCATCAAAATAGGTCCAGTCGTTTAGGAGAAGTTCAGTTACATGCACACGCACAGAAGAATTACATATATAAAGATTATTTGAAAATATATTAATTAAAAACGCTAAAAAGCGTGAATTGTCTGCATTTTTGTAACAATGAAGACCCGGTTTGGCTAGATTGGCTGAAAATCAATTTTCGACGCCAACTTACGTCATTTTCAATTCCTACTATTAGCTCACGATCTGTATACATATTTTTTGTTTGTTTATTTATTTATCTTGGTGGAATTTTCAATCGTTAATGAAATACATTTTAAAGAGCGCAATTGAGCTGAAATGTAATGTACATTATTATTTTGGATGACAATACAATAATTAAATTATAATTAATAAAAATATAATTTGATTAAAATTAATTATTTAAAATATTATAAATACAGCCACGTTAGCGACTTATGTCAAAATTTGAAAAAAATATTCTTTCTCACGTATTAAAGCATTCAGTTGGAAGGAAATATTATGTACACGATTGTTTTGGATGACAATACGATACTTTAATGATAATTAATAAAAATTAATTACCACTTAATGCTGTGATTCTGTCATATGTATATACATATTTATATTAATTGCAACTATTTAATAAAAAATAGCTGAAATAAATTTTTTCTTGGTTGATCTAAGTAGGAATTAATTAATTTTTTTTATATTACTTGTTTATAAAAATAGCGTTGTTACAACAATGCAGGTGAATGTTGAGTTGTATTTTTTTAATGTTTTTAATTAATATCTTTTTAACTAATTGCGATATTGAGCCGAATTGTGAATCTAAACCATTCTCGAATTTACTTGATCCCACACAAAAAAATTCATCGAAATCGGTCCAGCCGTTTAGGAGGAGTTTAGTGACAAACACTAGCACAGATAATTTTTAAATATAATGATGCATGTATATATATATATATTCACTTGGTATCCTATTTTGTTTTGTCATACTGTATACAGTCCCTGGCCAAATTATAAGCCGCAATCCTGTTCTTTAATAATTAATTGTTTTATATAAGTTTATATGCAATACTTCAGTTGCGGACGTGTTTCTGTGGGATAATGTACTTTGTTAATTTAGCAGCATTATATTATACAATTATTTGTTTATTTCTTGTGCTGCGTTTAAATAATCAGTTTGTACACTTTGAGCATGGGTAAAAAAGGAGATCTTTCACCATGTAAGAAAGCAGAAGTAAACACCCTTGTGAATGCAAAATTTTTTTTCAAACCGCGAAATATCACGAAGGTTGAAAGTTTCTGAAGCTAGTGTACGCCGCATAAAGAAGAAAATTGAGTCAGGGGAAGATATAAGCCCAAAAAGAAAGAAAAATTGCGGCAGAAAGCCTATTTTCACCCAAAGGTCACAAAGATCTTTAAAGAAATTTGCTTTGAAAATAGATTTGCTACTACAAATTGATAAAATCGCAACTCCAAGATATTAATGTGAATGCTTCTGAACGTACTGTTCGAAGAAAATTAAAAGATTCAAATTTTAAGACCTGCCTCCCTACCAGGAAGCCCAAGTTAACCCTTGGAATGAAAGCAAAGCGTCTGAATGGGGCCAAACAGTGGTGTGATAAAGATTTGGACTTTTGGAGATTGGTATGTTGTTATAATTCATTCACAAAGTTCTTAACCATTTTCTAGGATTACAGAAGGAACAGCAAAGATGTTTATTTATTTATTTTTTAATTTTCACGGGTCTGCTTCAGTGATGAAGGCACAGTTGAAATTTTGCAGAACAAAGCTCAATTTGTGCATTGTCGTCGTGATGAATAGTTTCATTCTGACTGTGTTGTTCAGACTGTGAAATACCCTATAAAAATAATGATTTGGTCAGTCATCAACGGCAAGTGTTCTGGATGTTTGTACGTGGTTAAAGGTATGATGCGGCAAGACCAGTACAAATATGTCTTGCAAAATCGCTTGATTCCGCAGCTGGAAGAATGGTTTCCAAATGGAGACCCATTCATTTTGTGCATGATGGAGTCCCTGCCATACAGCTCGGTCTATCAAAGCTTTTTTGGCAGAACAAAATATCCATCTGTTGGATTGGCCGGGTAATAGCCCTGATATGAACCTAATCGAAAACGTTTCGGAGTTAATGAAAAGAAAAGTGACTAAAGATGCGATTACAAATAAAATTTAGCTCTTAGAAAAAATTATTTTACGTATGGAATCATCATCCTCAAATGCAGGAGACAGTACAGTCTTGTATTGATAGCATGCCGCGCAGAATTGAACCTCAGAGCGGCTAAAGGTGGCTAAACAAAATATTAATATTTAATCATATTTGTTCCAGTTTTCTTTTAAGAGTCAAAAAATACATATTTTTTGCTTTAATGATGATGTTTTGTGATAATAATAGATTATTAAATGGACAACCAAAAAACATGCACTGTAACTGATAAATAAATACAAAATCCTGTATAGTATCACCTGATAATTAATATTTTTCATAAAGTCTTAATTTGGCCAGGACTGTATATATATATATATATATTTATATATATATATATATATATTTATATATATATATGTATTTATATATATATATATATATATATATTTATATATATATTTATATATATATATATATATATTTATATATATATATATATTTATATATATATATACATATATTTATATATATATATATATATATATATATATATATATATATATATATATATATATATATATATATATATATATATATATATATATATATAACAAAATAAAAAAAAGATACCAAGTGAAAAATCTGTTTAAACTACAAGGCCAAAGAAGAAAGAAATTAGATTTAAGAGGCATAATAATTGAAGGTACAGAAATAGTACTTGGACTAAAATAGATACTTAGTATGATTTCTAAAGCTGTCGCTGAATTAGGCTACTGAATTAGGATTAAGCTGCTACATGGCGCCACTTTCCCCGTACAGTAGAAATTTTCGACGTTATAAAAAAAAAAACAGAAACTTGTTGAAAAATTAAGCATATTTTTAACATACGTGGATGATAAACCACACTGTAAAATAAAATGAAATTATGAATAGAGAACAATAAGATTTCTTTTATAGAGAAAAATACTAAGAAAAATTTCTATAGAAAAAAAAACTAGAGAAAATAGACGTACATGTTAAAATGCAATCACAAAGATATATGAAGACGAAATACCTTACGAAAAAAATTTATATATATATATAACTTGATAAGTAAAATCATATACTTTTCTAAATACAAAAATATTATTTATGTTGATAAGCTAGCCCCATACTAAAGATTTGAGACACATTATGTTTATAGTTATTTTTTTTTTGTGTACAACCATCATAATTTTATAATGAAATGATTCCGTGTGCTTTATATCTTCAATATTTTTCCGTATAAATAATAACTGATTTTTAATTCAAGGGGAAGCTGAGGAATTTGATGGAAGTTCTATATAAGGCTTTGGAAGTCATCAAAATGAGTTTTACTCTACCTTTTCTTAAAATACGAGGAACACAAAATGGCACGTGATGACTGTTTCTTTTAGACGTGATGGACCATTTTAGGGGAAGTGCCTAGATCTACTATCTCAATCTATTTTATATGTATGTGAGATTGAAAAAAAATTGGTTTGCCTGTTTTAAAGAGAGCTATTTTTTCTGTTAATGTGTATACCAGTCATCGGACTATTCAAATATCTCCTGGATGATTCATTTTGCTTTCCTTTGTAAAAATCCCACTTGATTATGATTATATAATATATTAGTTTATACAAATCGATTGTAAAAAACAATTTTTGTAAAATAGTTATTTTACAGTTTCGAGTTTTGTCGAAGTTTGTACTTAAGTGCGAATTAACATTTTGTTTTAAATATGATCATAAAATACATGTGTTAAACAGAGTTTGATGTTTACTTTAACTTATAAAGAAGTTGAAAGCGTATATGAATTAGAAATAATATACCTGGTAGAAAACTAATTCTTAAGGAAAGTGAACAATTGGAAGAAATTCTTCGGTAAAATAGCCAATGATTCTAAATAAATGTGCAACAACAGTGAAAGATGTATTGTTATTAGTAGTTGAATATCTGTGTTATTTTCTCTTACAAAAGGCTTTTTAAGTGGGTAAAACTGTTATTTGCAACAGATTACGTAACACTTTATTTTTAATATTCCGTTACTTACTTGGAAAATAATCTCCTAGGTCAAAAATGTATACTTAAAATAAATATTTGTTTACATGAATTTAACGATTTATCTTGAGACTATTGATAAAGACTTTTAGAAAAACTATTAGAAAATACATAGTATATAAAATTAATTCCAAACATTTTAGTTTCAATGCTGATTGATTAATTTCTTGTCAAAAACCTACTTTGGATTAAGTTTGTTAATACCCAAAAAAAAATTCTTACCTTAAAATGTGATAAATTTTTGTATTAAAAACCATTTGAAACAATAATGGGAAGTCTTATTGTTCTTTTTTAAACTTGATCCAAACGTAATTGTGTTTCATGAAATGGAGTTTTAAATATTTGTTTTTTGTCAATCAGTTCAATGACTATTATTTCAAATGAAAATATTTATGATCACGGATTTTATTAGCCATTTATTAACTAAGAAAACAGGTTTAGAAAGTAAAGTCCGAAAGACAATTACTTACTTAATTAATTATAAAAAAGAAACAGTAACATTAAGGAAAGATAAATGAAAAAATGTTTTTCGTTTTTTTTTTCTTTTATATTATCGATTTATTAATACAAATATTCCTAGTTTTTTTGACAATCATAAATTTCGATACCTCTCTCTCTCTCTCTCTATGTGATAGGACACACATACACACACACACATATATATTTATATATATATATATATATATATATATATATATATATATATATATCCAATCACACATTTATGACCAATCAAGCAAGTTTTTTACATGCGGTCTGGTTTGCATCTAATGCCAAGTGGTCAAACTCTAGTGTTAGATCATGAATCGTTTGGATTGACATGGCATTGGTAGATGTTATGAGCAAAATATGGATGTGGTAATTGATATATTAAACATGAAAAGTCGTTCTATAAGATATGGATTGAATTATTGATAGGATACTCTTTGGTGAGTTTTTAATGATTTACGCTATTCATTTGTACTGTGTACTCTGAATATACTGTGTTTTTAATTAGAACATTCGATTTTTAGAAATTTTTTAATTTGAACTTTCGGATTTTTTAGTTTGATCTTTTGGATTTTTTTTAGTTTGAACTTTTGGATTTTTTAGTTTGAACTTTTGATTTTTTAGTTTGAACTTTCGAATTTTTAGTTTGAACTTTCGGATTTTTTAGTTTGAACTTTCGAATTTTTAGTTTGAACTTTCGAATTTTTTAGTTTGAACTTTCGGATTTTTTAGTTTGAACTTTCGGATTTTTTAGTTTGAACTTTTTGATTTTAGATATTTTTTTAATTTGAACTTTCGATCTCAAATATTTTTTAATTTGAACTTTTGGAACTCAAATATTTTTTAATTTGAACTTTCGGATCTCAAATATTTTTTATGCATATACAACTATTTTTTCTACCAATACAGCTATTTTAAAGATGGGTGCATCATCTTGGGTGTTTGATGATTCACTTATATTATGCAGTAAATTGTTTTTAAATTTTAATATTTTAATGTTGTAATATCTTTCGGAATGCGATGGCGAAAAGTATAATTTTTCAAGTATAATGGTTTAATTTTAACTTTTTAATTTTCCAAGTATAATGGTTTACTTTTAAATTTTAATTTTTCAAGTATAATGATTTAATTTTAACTTTTTAATTTTTAAATTTTTGAAATTTGGATGTTTTCCAATTAACTTACCAAGTTGCAATAGGGGGAAGCTTGGCGCCATCAAACTAGTTTAAGCCCACTTATTTGTCCTAAGTCCGAGATTGCACTTGGATATTTTATAAATTTTTATTTTATTTTATAATTTTTTAATTTTGTTTGAAAACGATGGAATTTTATCTTTTATTTTCGCCATTGATATTGATATTTTGAAATGGGATTTAGTATTATAAGATTCATATATTTCAATTGATAATTGTGATTGATTTTATATATTTAAATATATATATATATGCGAATTTGATCTTTGTATTTTGCAATGTTAATGAAATAAAATTCATTTTATGATTTTTTTTATTAAATTTACATGTTAACGTATCCGATGAATGAAAACTTTCATAATGTCATATCATTTGCATATGGCATTAATTTTCAAACTGCTGACTTTATTTTCCTTACTCTTACAGTTTATTGCAATAACAAAACAAAAAGGACGATATGCTAAAGTTATTTGAGCAAGATTCTTTGAATCTTGAACGGGTTTTTAAAATGTTTATCTACTTTCAAAAATGGTATCCTAGAACTGCAAACATTTTATACTTCCATGTTTATTGCGGACATAATAGCTAGGAAAACGTTTATTTGTGAGTGGTATGCGTTTCGTTGGCAGTAAGTAATTGTACACCGGCAACTTTAAAGATAAGTGAGTTTTTGTCAAAAAGATAAGAAGTATTTACTTTTGTACTTTTTTCTTCAAAATTTACTGTTACAATCTTCTTACTTTCCGGGAAATGTATGGACTTCTCAAAGAAGATGAAGCCTAAAAAGAGATAAAAAGCACTTTAAATGTTCCCGATCTATAATTGGTGTATCTTTCTTTTTTTCACTGAAGAAACTTTCTCTCTAAATTTAACCCACGAAAAATGCCTTTTTAATGGTAGATATTCGTATTCTTTCGTATTATTTCGTGGTGTTCTTCGGTTTCATGTAAAGTGTTTGTTCCAAATAAAAATACTGAAACGAAGCCCTTTTTAAGAAAGTTAAATAATTTTATTATTTAAAAAAATATTGATAATTATAGAGAATGAAATTACAGGTAAAGATTAAATAATAAAATAAAGGTTTTTAATTAAAAAACCAAGGACATATATAAATAAAAAAGTTAAAGAAAAAAATTGAGCTCTAGATCGGTTTTTTTTTAAATATTCAGCAATGGAAATACCTGAAATTACTTGAAAAAAATAATACTGTCGATTGAATTCCTGCTTATTGTTATCAGTTAAACAAAGTAATGGTTAGGCATTACTTTACTAAGTATTTTATTTTTTAATCATTATTGTAGAATCATTGAATTAAAATATCAATAAATAAAACGGCACCCTGACTCGCTTTACTTTCCATTGTTTCTTTTCTTGAGAATATTTCCTTTGAAGAAAGTACATAATGAAATTATTAATATTAAACAAATAAATAAAATAAAATAAAAATTGTCAATCTTTATATAAGAGCTATGGAAAGTTAAATGGAATCACTTCCCCCGAATGTTTCTTCTTAGTGTTAATCGTCGTCGAAACTTATTTTTAGAACAATGCCTGTGACAACGTACTGCTTGTTGACTTTTATCCGGCAATGAGCAACATGGCGCTCATAAAGATGTAATACATCTTACCTCATTCTTTATTACAGGTTATTCTTCATATATTCTAATGGTTTTCTTAAAATTCTTTTTTAATTTATGAGTTCATATTCTTTGAGTAGGCCGCTCTTTTTACTATAAAATGTCCCGTGGTTTAACACTTAACTTTACGCTATTTCATACAACGATAATTCTATTAATAATTCCTGAAAATGCAGCTAGAGTGCAGTAAAAAGTTTTGAAAGCAGTTTGTAGTGCATAGTAATTAAACATTTAACATAGATGTCTCAAAACAAACCGTTCAGTATTGGCATTGCTTATTCATCATCACTTAATTTAATATTTACTTACATGGAGCAGGGCCGGCTCTAGGAGTTTTGTCGCCCCAGACAAAAATGAAAAATTCAACCCCTCCCACTAAAGAGAAATATTATAATTAAAAAAGATGAATTGTACACACCTATAACACTTGAATAATTATTTTGAGCTAAACGGCCAGGAGTTTGTTATTGTACTACTGTGGCTAATATACATTTCCTATCTTGCTTAGTTATACATAGGTTTTATAGCTATTTGTGTATACAATTATGGATATTATATACAAATATATAATAAAATAAAATAAGATATTAAGTGAGAATGGTGTAAAACCTATAAAGTCAAAGAAAAAAGAAATGGTATATATATATATATATATATATATATATATATATATATATATATATATATATATATATATATATATATATATATATATATATATATAGAGGACCCGGCAGACGTTGTCCTTTACGCACATCTTAAATTCAAAAATTCCAAATTTTATGAATAAGCTTTAACAATCTGGACCGTTTTGAGTAAAATTTGTATTAAAAAGTTATTACAATGTCTAACGTCATTACATGTACGGTTATCACAATTTAATCAATCGAAAGCGTATGAGCATGTGTATATTATGAGCGAAGTTAAATGTAAAGGCTGTGTGAATAAAAACTTAAATTTGTTTTAATTAAAGGTGAAAAAGTTGAGACTCAAACTATTTTATAACGCGTATATTTATTAAATTGTACATAAAATGTATAGTTTTTATGCACACTTCAAAACTCTTCAAACACTAATTACATCTGAATGTAATAATTTAATTAACACACGATTTATTTCAACAAAATAATAACGCGAAGTGACAAAATATTTTCCTGAAATAATCACAGCACCAAATGTTGGGACCAACTTGAATTACAATAAAAGATTTTTGAATATTCGATACTGCGATCTTAGTGCAGTCTGCCGAATACAATGTAAAACATTCCAAGATCAAAAATTTATAAATAAAAAATTAATTAAGTAAACTTTTCTAAACCAAATTATAATTCTAAACCATTCTCGAGTTTACTGGAACAGACAAAAACTTTCATCAAACTCGGTCCAGCCATTTAGGAGGAGTTCAGTTACAAAAGTTCACGCACAAAAAAATTACATATATAAAGATTATTTGAAAATATATTAATTAAAAACGCTAAAAAGCGTGAATCGTCTGCATTTTTGTAACAATGAAGACCTGGTTTCGCTAGATTGGCTGAAAATCAATTTTCGACGCCAACTTACGCCTTTTTCAATTCCTACTATTAGCTCACGATCTCTATACATATTTTATTTTTTGTTTGTCTATTTATTTATATATCTTGATGAAAATTTCAATAGTTAATAAAAAAAATTTAATGTACATGATTATTTTGGATGACAATACAATAATTTAATTATAATTAATAAAAATTAATTTTGATTATAACTAATTATTTAAAAAACTACAAATACAGCCACGTTGGCGACTTAGCGACCCTTTGTCAAAATTTTAAAAGATTTTTTTTTCTCACGTGTTAAATAAAGCATTCAGTTGAAAGGAAATTTTATATACACGATTGTTTAGGATGGCAATACGATTCTTTAATGATAATTAATAAAAATTACTTACCATTTAATGTTGTGATTCTGTCATATGTAGAAACATATTTATATTAAGTGCAACTATTTAATAAAATGTAGCTAAAATAAATTTTTTCTTGGTTGATCTAAGTAGGAATTGATTTTAAATTTTTTTTATATTACTTGTTTATAACAATAGCGTTGTTACAACAATGCAGGTGAATTTTGAGTTGTATTTTTTGAATGTTTTTAGCTAACATCTTTTTAACTAATTGCGATATCGGACCGAATAGTGAATCTAAACCATTCTCGAATTTACCTGAACACACACAAAAAATTTCATCGAAATCGGTCCAGCCGTTTAGGAGGAGTTTAGTGACAAACACACGCACAGAAGATTTTTATATATAAATATATATATATATAACAGCTTAATCTCATTTTTTGTGTGGTCTTAACCAACTAGTTCTTGCGTGGGTTGGTACATTAGAAAATGGACATTTTGTCCATAAATTTGGAAGCACATGTCTCACGTCTACAACGTACTCTCCTTAACGCTCCTATGTGCCATTCCGAAAGGAAAGAAACCTACCAGAAATCTATATTTCATACTGTAGTCTATTCTTATCCTGAAGAAAAGGTTTGCTAGCTTATCTTGTACATTAAGAAACTTTTTTCTAGTTTCATTTTGAGGTTCATAAATCCGTATCTGGTACTTTCATCTCATGCATATAAAAGGATAAAGGATACAAAGGATTTGCTGATCACAATTTGGTACAAGTAGAATTAAAAATATGAAACAAAGAATATAAAAAGTTTTTTTTTATTTTCTTTATTTTAATACCCAAATAGGGTCGCAATTTTTTGCTACCTAAGATGTTAAATCTATTTCGTTCTCTTTCATTACAAATCTTCTCTCTCTCTCTCTTCGTTCTCTCTTTACATTGTATAAAAACGAATTAATGTAGTCCATCGCATCATTATTGCCAAGTTTTGATAGCACCTAATATGAATCTTGTTTATTCAATATACTTGAGATATTTTTATCTTCATTACTGTTAGTGTTAAATTCATGTAACGCATAAATAAAGGGTGTTTTTTGAGAGGTATAGAATTTTAAATTGCAATAAAACAACGATGTATTATTCGATTGACATGAATTTTTTTTATTCGAAAGATACTCTTGTGGCATTACATTTTAAATATGATTTCTGGCATATGACTGCCACGGCTGGCTCGGATGTAGTCCAATCTGGACCTCCAATTTTCGATGACTTTTTCCAACATTTGTGGCCGTATATCGGCAATAACACGGCGAATGTTGTCTTCCAAATGGTCAAGCGTTTGTGGCTTATCCGCATAGACCAATGACTTTACATAGCCCCACAGAAAATAGTCTAGCGGTGTTAAATCACAAGATCTTGGAGGCCAATTCAGAGGTCCAAAACGTGAAATTAGGCGATCACCAAACGTGTCTTTCAATAAATCGATTGTGGCAAGAGCTGTGTGACATATTGCGCCGTCTTGTTGGAACCGCAGTTCCTGGACACCATGATTGTTCAATTCAGGAATGAAAAAGTTAGTAATCATGGCTCTATACCGATCACCACTGACTGTAACGTTGTGGCCTTCATCGTTTTTGAAGAAGGATTCCACCAGCCCATAAAGCGCACCAAACAGTCAGTTTTTCTGGATGTAACGGTCTTTCGACATACACTTGTGGATTAGCTTCACTCCAAATGCGGCAGTTTTGTTTGCTGACATAGCCATTCAACCAGAAGTGCGCTTCATCGCTAAACAAAATTCGCTTATGAAAATCGGGAACAACGGCAATCTCGTTTTGGTCACATTCGACTAATTTACGCCTTGCTTGATGATCGTTTTGATGAATTGCCAAACCAAACTGAGAATAAATCACTTGATAGCTGTTAAATCGGTCACCATCTTGGAAAGTAATGCCAACTTAAACTTCTATACCTGAAAAAAAACACTCTGTATAATCGTATCATTTAATTAAAAGTACTAATGGCTTATGCTAAATGCAATTCAGTAGTATAACCTGAACTTACACGATATGTGAAACTGAGTGATTTGCGTCTGTCGAGGTATAATTTCGCATACAGAAACATATAAATTATTCATAGATGGGGCTTTAGACGAAAGATTTAAATTAACGAAAGATAATAATTTTGAAAAAAAAGGTTAATAAAATCTTAGATAACACAAATACATAATCGCAAATTAAAGTTTTTTCGATGTTGAATGTTTCATTTTTTTTTGTTGGCTAACAGTTTTTTTCCCTCGCAAAATTTACTTGAAGAATATTAATAATAATTTTTAACACTTGTTTTGATGAAAAAATATGCTGATCGTTGGAGTTTAAATTTTCTAAAATTTGTTTTATCTTTATTAATTTTTCAAGCCCTTTGTGAAATTCCCAACGTTGCCATTCAATCATCTGATTGAAGGACTTCGTTTCCTGACCCTGGGGTATCAATGACAGAGCCATGTCTCAATTATGCATACATGTAATAAACACAATATAAGAATTATAACATAAAATATAACAAACACTTATTTTGTTGATAAGAAATAAATATTTCAAAATAAATTGTTGGGGGCTAAGCGTCAAATCCGTGCGATACGTCTGAATACGTATATTAGTTTAACAGAAAGCGGCGAGTGAGTAATCGAGTGGCGTAACGTTCAAACAAAAGACTAATCGACAAGTTTTTGAAATCGCTTAACTTCGAATTCGCGTGAGTTGTACTAGCGTAATTTATGGTTTTTCTGTTATTAATTACTGTATATTTTTTAAAATGATAAAATAGAGACGTTAAAAGCAAAGTACTTAAATAAACATAATTTATATATAATTATTTTCTTTAAACTATTATTTCTTTAACTATTTTCCATTTTTATATATATTAAACGGATTTTTATTTCCAATACATTCAAATTTATTTATTTCCTCACTCATGAATGTATATATTCATTTGTATATTTGTATTTGTATATATTCATTTGTATATTTGTATTTGTATATTTGTATTTGTATATATTCATTTGTATATTTGTATTTGTATATATTCATTTGTATATTTGTATTTGTATATATTCATTTGTATATTTATATATTTGTATGTGTATATTTATATATTTGTATTTGTATATATTCATTTGTATATTTGTATTTGTATATATTCATTTGTCTATTACGTATATTTCCTCATTCATGAATCTATTAATTTTTTGCTGTTGTTACATACTCATTTCTCACTAAGAATAAAATAAACAATTAAAAGTAAAGAAAAGTCCCAGAAACACACTAATATGTGTGCCATTCTTTACCATTTTTTTGTAAATAATATTTAACTATATTGATGGAAAACATTACATAAAAAGCAAAATTATGTTACACTTGGACATTAAAATTGTAATCATTAAAATATGTTAAAATAGCTGTGCAAATTGAGAAATAAATATGTTTGAGTTTGAGGTGTGGCTATGGGCCTTATATTTCTGAGTTAATATGCAGTTATAAAATTTGCATTGACATGTCTGGAAGATACATTAAATATGTATTCTTTAAGAAATCTTTGAGAAAAAGCAATGTATCTTGTCATATATTGGTTCATAATTATGCGAGGTTTTCTTATGCTAAATTTAATTTGTGTTCTAGTCTTGTAAGAATCCAGTGCAATAAAAGGTATCTAATATCTTTATGAACGCCAAACTTAGAAAATGATTTAATTTTATAAACATTTGAATAAAACTAATCTCTTAGGTGATTTTAGTTATAAAAATTCCACTCAAAAGACATATGACTAAGTTCGGAGACCAATTTTTTAAAAATTGATTTTTAGAATAATTTTATACCTTTAAAAACATTTATAGGCTTAAAAGTCAAAAATATTAATTAAATAACATATATGACCCTTTGCTTTTGAAAAAAATATTTTTATGAAATTTTAGCAAATTGTTTAAGGTTAAGAGAAATGTCATAATTAAAAAGCACATTACGCAAATTTGATTTCATTGCTATACTTCTTAATCCCTCTTAAGTGTCACAAACCGCAGGTTAAAAAAATTAATAAATAAATATTTTATTAGCATTTGAATTTGATGTTAATGATTTTTTTTGTCAAAATTACTGAACGTTCTAAGGTAAAAATGGTTGTAAAATGTAATTAAATGTAGCTATTATAAAACACGTGGTTTGTTACACTCTGAAGAGCCCATAACCTACATGTTATAAACATCATTAAATTTTATTTTATTGTTTTAGAGGTATCCCGTTTTCACGGAAAAATTATTGTAAAGATTTCATTCTTCAAAAGAAGAATTAAAAAATATTATTATAAGTAAGATAAAGTAAATACTATAAAAACCACTTAAAAAACTATTTAGTTTTATGCGTGTGGTAATAGTCTTTCTTCCTCAATAATAATATTTCTTCTTTTCTCTAATAGCCCAATCACCATTAAACATTAAACACATAAAAATAACTTTTTCAACCGAGTCGGAAAGATAAATTTAAAATTTTCTAATTTTATATTAGATTAATTGTGCTAAAATCGACTCGTAACAAATATTTTAAGCAACGTAATTGAAATTATTTTATTCATCGAAACTTTCTTTGCGTTTGC
>BMAU01000998.1:435000-657500 GCA_019973935.1 Trichonephila clavipes
AATCCTTTGAATAGATGTATTAATTGTGTACTAAAATTATAAAATATTGTAATACATTTAGGGTATATATTGCGCTTATTGAAGGGTGATTCGAACTTACAGAGGTTACATGGGCGCTAATACGTGTATTAATACATTAATTTTAAAGAACGCTGCTCTGTATGACTATAAATTTGTGTTATAAAATATTTTCTCCGACGTTTAAAAATAGTGATGCCTAAAACTATTTTAAAATCAGAAAAGTTTATAGTCATTTCCCCCCCTCTTTCGCTCTTGATCTCTTTGATAAAGCATTACGGGAAACACGATGTGAACTACACTATTTATATATTGTTTTTTTAAAACGTTTTAAAAATAGTATCATGATTTCCATTTAATTAATGCAGTCCTACTTAAATGTTCGGGATTTTCACAGCATTAAAATTTTAACAAAATGTAATGTTATTATGTATAAAACCATTATCATAACAATCTGGTATTATTGGCTTATAAAATTTATTTCTTTCAGTTGAAACACAGCCAAGTGTGACAGATTATATTTACTGAATTATAGGACGTTATTCAATAATTTTTTAAAAAAAGATAATAGCAAGAAATGTTACAACTCGTTTATGCAGCTAATTACGATTAACGTATTTCCAGAAATGAAAATATGTAAGAAATGGGGGAAAGTGTCTCCTCTCTTAAATAAACTTTTCCATTTTATTATCTTTTTATGTGATATTTCCTCTTCTTGAAATGTCTGTCAATAAATTATGTAGAGTGAATGCATTCAAAAATGTAATCACGGATTCGTTCCTTCCCTTTATGTCCCATTTAGAATGAAACTGCTCAAAACTATTTTTTTCAAATATCTGAAGTTCAATTTTGTCATTTTATTTTCTGACTAGAAAAAAAACCCCCATTAACGGGAAATATTTCATGCTTTGAAGACATTAAAATTTTGGTTTCCCATGTTTATGTGAATGCATTAAAAATAATCTTCTGTATTCTGAGAAGTTACTGTAGATAAATAAATAATAATTTACATCTATGATATTTAATAAAAAAGAAAATATTCATCGTAAATATATTTACACTAAAGTTAAAAAAAATTTACGTTATAAATAACATACTTAAGACAGATTTTTTGCTTGATATTATTCAGAATTCAGACTGTATGCATATACTTATTTTAAAACTACATGTTGTTGGTATATTAAAAATATTTCTGACGGTATTATTACTAATAGTTTCGTGTTATAAATTAGAATTGTGTCTTCAAATTTCTACTGAAGTTTGAGATATAATAATGTAGGTAAGATATCCGACTACCTTAAAATTGTAAACTTTGCCTAAAGTTGACATTGTTTATGATTTTATTTTATGGACCATCTTATTAGCTTTATGAAAATACCAAGAATATTCGTTTACATTCACTAGAATAAAAACTACAAGTATTTTAGTAAAAGAAGATTGCATAATTTTACTTAAGATGTCAAATTTGAAAATGCGTTTTACCTGAAATGTGTTTTTTCGAAAATCTCATACTGGGACAGCGATTCCTCAAAATGTTTTTAAATTAATTTACTGAACTTTGTGTGTGTATGTTCTGTATAGCAGTAGAAGTGTTTTAACTTTCAGATTTATCAATCACTGTTTTATTACAAAATTTACAGTTCTTTTTGTGAATACAATCACTGTTTTGTAAAGCAATTTCATATAATAACTAAGATAGAGTGATCTAGTTTTCGTAAAAATTAAAATATCTCTTATCCTGAAGGTAATTTCAAAAATAAATTGTAAATCAATACATCAAAATTGGAAATTTGTTCATAAACCTTTTGCACAGTATGGACTACATTTAAGTAATTTTTTGTAAAAATTTACCCATTTTTTTCCATTTTTGTAGCAATAATTTATTTCACTCTTCTTAATTTTAACATATATTTCTTAAAATGTACTAACAAATCTAATAACTACAAATAATCCCCATGTCTCCTTTTTTTTAAAAAAAAAGTTATCGCAAGTAATTGGATACCTTATTGGTTTGCTCAAAGAAGCAAAATATGTATATGGAACTAAACCTAAAACCTTTTCGATCAACATTAAAGAAATTGAATTTTTTTTCCTTTTATCACAGGGCCACTTTACTCAGTTGTCATTAGAATTTTTATCGTAATGGTCAATCTGCTTTGCATAAAAATTATCTTACATTCACATATATTTTTTTAAAACTTTTTACTCGTGAAAAGTTTTTTATCTTTGGGTCTCCGTTATATGAAGGTAAATGTATTGTTTCCCTCTAAATGTTCAAAAGTAGATATCATTAAAATTATCTAGACAGTGCATTTGTAAATTAAACAAAACTCTACAGTTTGTAATGCGAGGAACATCTGAAAGTTTGAAATTTAACTCGTAGAAAACGAACTGATTTGTCAAATTTTCTGGCAACACATACTAATTCCTATGCACTCCCAAAAATTTGCTTTTACTTATCTGGAAAAGATTAATTTTGCTAAATTTGGAAGTTGAACATATTTTAATATAGAATTGCTTTTATTAAAACATTATTGAATCATTCCATTTACATGCGTTTTTTAGTAAGAAGACTTATACGCTTGTTCTTTTTAATATAATTTTAGATCTTCTTTAAATAAATAAAGCAATGTATATATATATATATATGTCATAACTAACTTTAATTGCACAAGATAAAACATTTTAGGCAAAGTTTATAATATGATCTTTTATGGTAGTACTTTTCAAACTTTCAATATTTGTGACCAATTTTTCAATCATAATTTTCTTGCTCCTCTCCTCCCTTTTATACAATAAAATAAATTGAATTCAATGATAATGTACTTTGACGCTAAAGTTACAAAACAACTTTTTTATACGATTAACAAGATAATTATTAAATTTTATATAATTTTATTTTATGACAAGACGATGGTGTCACTGGTAATTATTAAACTTGTTCTTAACTTAGTCTTGTTAAATTAATTATAAAATACATTGTGCCATACTAATACATTTATAAGTATACTAGCCGTTACCCACCCGCTTCACTGGGTATTTCACGATGTTATATATATGTATACTGTTTGCATATGTATTAATTATTGATATCTAGCATTAAGAATTAGATTGTATTGAAAAATATATTTACAGCTGTTATACTCTCGCCCCTCGATATAAAAAGAATATAAATTATTATAACTAATTTCTATTTATATCTAAAATAGAAGGAGAAAGATTTTTTTCGCTCACTTAACCTAATAGTCAAGTGGATTTCCACCCAAGCAACTTTCAGTGGATCTCTACTCCATAAAATAAACATGCGTGCTAAATTTCAAGTCTAAATCTAACAGAGCAAAAACGGAATTTTTATCATCAATACCTCGTTGACGGCATTCTTAGCAGATTCCAATTGAACAAAAGAAGCATGCAAACCAAATTTTATTATTATAGTCTTAGGAGCTCGAAAACGGGAATTTTGTCTATCAATACACCGCAATAACTCTCCCCGCTTCCCCCTGGAGTTGATTTCCATAAAATCCATATTTAGTGGAACTCTATTCAACTAAAGAAAAAAAAGTGCTCAACAAATTTCAAGTAAATGAATTAAATTCAAAAACAGGAATTTTTCTATAACACGTATCACGCCTTAATCCCGCGCAACCTCAATCCTTTGGGGGTCCGTTTTCGCAAAAATCTATGTAAAAGGCACTTTATTCCATGAACGGAACATACCTTCTAATTTTCAAGCAGGTGGTTCTATTAGTTGAAAAGCGGAAATATTTATCAATTACGCTCCTTACTCCCCCTCAGTGACCCTTGGGGATCAATTTTCCCGAAAACTATTTTGTAGCGGATCTCTACACCATGAAAGGAATTCGAGTACCAAATTTTAAGACTGTACGTTTAATAGTTTAAAAATGGAAATAATTATCTATAACGCCCCTTAAGCCCCCGCAACGCCACTGAGGAAATGATTTTCACAAAACCCATCTTATGACACATCTCTACTCAGTGAATGGAATCTGCTTATACTCAATTTCAAGATTTTACGTCTAATAGTTTAAAAAGAGAGTTAATAGCCTTAAGCCCCTTAATTCTCCACAACACCACTTGGGGTCAATTCTCACAAAATCGATTTTGTAGCGGATCTGTACTCTGTGAAAGGAATAAGCTTTTCAAATTTAAAGACTGTACGTCTAATAGTTCAAAAATGAAAACAATTATCTGTAACGCCCCTTAAGCCCTCAACGCTACTTAGGAAACGATATTCCCAAAACCCATCTTACGTCAGATCTATACTCAGTGAATGGAATCTGCTTACTCAATTTCAAGATTTTACGTCTGATAGTTTAAAAAAGGAGTTAATTGCCTATAACGCCCCTTAATTCTCCACTACGCCACTTGGAGTCGATTTTTACAAAACCCATTTTGCAGCGGATCTGTACTTTATGAAAGGAATCCACTTACCAAATTTCAAGACTGTACGTGTAATAGTTTAGAAATGGAATTAATTATCTATAAGGCCACTTAAGCCCCCGCAACGCCACTTAGGAAACGATTTTCACAAAACCCATCTTAGAGTGGATCTTTTCTCAATGAATGGAATCAGCTTACTAAATTTAGAGATTTTACGTCTAATAGTTTAAAGAAGGAGTTAATTGCCTATAACGTCACTTAATTCTCTACAACGCCACTTGGGAGTCGATTTTCACAAAACCCATTCTGTAGGGGATCTGTACTCTATGAAAAGAATCCGCTTACCAAATATCAAGACTGTGCGTCTAATAGGTTAAAAATGGAAATAATTATGTATAACGCCCATTAAGCGCCTTCAACGCCCCTTGGAGGTCAATTTTTGTAAAAATCATTATGTAGGGAATCTCTACTTTATGAAAGAAAACTATGTACTAAGTTTCACGACTGTACATCTAATAGTTTAGTAATGGAAATAATTATCTATAACGCCCCTTAAATTCCCGTAACGCCCCTTGGTGTTCGAACTTTGCAAAATCCGTTCTTTGCTGACGTCTACTTCATGAAGGGAACCTACCTACCAAATTTCAAGTCTGTAGGTTTAATAGTTCCGGAGATATCGTGATTAGTCAGTGAGTTAGTGAGTCAGTCAGTCAGTGAGTGTGAGTCGCTTTTCTCCTTTATATATATGGATTATATCAGTGAAAGAGCACGTATTTCCTTTTTTATTATGTAACAATATACTTTACTTTGATTCCTTTCAGTCAATTAATAATATTTTTAAATAATGTTTCATTTTTTCACTTTTCGATATGCTCGCGCCCTTAGAGGCATCCAGCAGTTTGAGAAACGCTATATTATGATATTTGAAATTGTCCAGAGTTTCTTAGAGTTTTAAATATGTAAAAATGACAAATGTATCTGATATATGGTTCTACGCATCGTTTAAAACACATTTCTAGATACAAGTAAATAGCATTTGTTTTATGTTTTTTTTTTCATATTTCATATTACTTAGGCACTTCACAAATATTTATATGCGATGCTTTAAAACTATAAATTAACCATTTTGAAATAATACACATATCTTGAAGACATTTTTCTCCCTAGGAGACACAGTTTTTTCAGTCATCAGCAGATGTGGCGCACCTTTATCGTCTGTTCTCGGCTTTGTTTTTTATGGAATTCGTTTCCTCTTATCGTAAGCAAAGCTTTTGGACCCCCGATGTAGTACCTGAACCTCCCGACTGTCTTGCAATTTCAATACAGAAAAAATTCCTTTCTTTTAATATAATAATCTTATATCTCTTTTTAGGTGTTTATTCTACTCTTTTAAATGCTGACATTGTTTCCTGACTTAATATTATTGTTGTCCTGGCTTTAATTTTATCGAAATTTTATGGCACCGCTTAAAATCTCTTGGCCGCATATAGCACCCATCAAATAAAAGGGAACTAGGCCGGGTTTTAATTATTTCCTGGCATTATATAATAACGAACAAATAGCTTAAAACTACCGTCAGCTCAATCAAATATCGATATGAAGCTTTAATAAAAAATAAAGGCTATCCTATTAGGTACTGATAAGTCACTGCTCACATCAGTATGTAATGTATATCTATAATTATTGTAACTTAAACTTAGTTTAAACTTGAGTTTTGTTTTTAGTATTGTATTCAGTGTTAAATTCTCTTTAAAATGATGCATACGACATTACATTTTCTGAAGCGTAACACTTTCTGTGTATAAGCATACACATTTTAAAAAGAATTGAAACATTTTCCAAAGCGTCCACAATTTTAATCTCCAATGTATATCAAATTTATCATCAAATAATGAGATTAAGTTACTCGTAATTGCTACGTTCTTCCTTAGTAATATATAATTATTCCCTCTAGCATCCTCTTTTATTAACTCCTTTTAATAACACTTAAGTAAGCTCTTAATTCTTAGGTTCAAAACTAACGCCCTAATCTTAATCGTATTATCAAATATTTTTATTACATTAGAAATCTCTTTCCCACCCATTTTACCCAATCAGAGCTCTTGTTACAAAAGAGTAACGTGATCTTCCCTGCTGGGTATAAAAGGCAAAAATCTTTTGTGATCTCTTTTTGTCTGCTTGCCTTCACCATGTAATCGTCACCACTTTCTTTTGCTATGTCGCGTGTGACTATTTTCGTGTTCTTATCAAATACCTGTGAAGTACAGATGTGATTGTCCATCTACGTTATGTATGTGTAAACAAACAAGTTGAAAATTAAGACCAGAAGATCTTTTGTTAAAATCTAATTCTGAAGATATTTTCCTAAAATCTAATTCTGAAGATCTTTTCCTGAAATCAGATATGCCAACAATCCAAATAAACCAACACTGGCCAAACATTACATATATATGTGTGTGTACTCCTTAAATATATACAAGTAGCTGTGTAAAACATAAGTATAATTAGTCAAGACAGTAAGAAATATTAGCCACAATAGTACAATAGCAAACTCATGGCCTTAGAAACCAAGATGGCAGATTTAAAAAAGTTTTACCGCTATCCAACTTGAACGTTAATTTGCCTATATGAAGGCCATATATGCCAATGAACTCTGTGTCATAGGGAAAGGAAGGAATATTAAGAGAGATTTAAATATTACAAAAAAATCACAATATTTATATATAACGGTAAAATATTACAGCCTACTAGAACTTACTGACATACAGTTAAAATCGATGCAATAAAACTAGATGATAAAACTCTTACCTCGTGAGTACTGCAACACATTATGTATGTATAAGACATAAAAAATTTCAACTGCCAACAAATTTATCTTTCCTACAATGACTGAATTAATGAAACCTGAATGGTTATTTAATATTTATGTCTTCTGGTGTTAATTTAATTAGTTAAATTACATCTAGATAATGCATTTCAGTGGTATCTGCAACGGAAACTAAACTTAAAATAGCACGGAATCCTTTATTCGGTTGTAAACGCTTCCCCCCTGTTAAAAACAAAACAAATGAAAGCAAAAGCAACCCTAGTGTCTGCCTGACTCGGTAAATCCACTACAGAAGCTTATGTTCCAGACGGAGAAAGAAAAAAACACCATTCGTTCGAACAGACCATTAAACGTCCATTAACGCGTCTTGTCGAAGAGCCAGACCCAAACAAAATCAAACCTTTTCGAAGAACAGCAGGAACTGCGTGCCACCAATACGGTTCGTGATCAGATTACGAGAATGAAGAGCTCCTTAACCCCTTGCAGCTCACGCACAGATGCAGATGGAAAAGAAAGGAAGGTGCGTGATTATGCGTGCATTTACACCGAGAATCCGTGTACCATCGATTGATTGAGTTTTTTCGCGCAAGCATTAGAAGAGTACCTGGTAAAGATTAGTATTGTGTATCATGGATTCAATAGCTGAGATAATAAAATGTCTAGTTATTGTGATGTATCTTTTCGGTGTTTTTCGTGGTCGGCAAAAGATGGAAGAACCTGAGTGTTCATTTAGCGGGTGTATATCTTGCTTTTAAGAACTTAACTACTTACATTATTCGTCAACTTTATTGAAATAACAATGATTTTATTTAATTTTTAATTGATTATTTTTAAGAAAATTGTTTATAAATGACCATCAATTTATTATAAAGTGTTATTTAACCCCCTTAACTGTCAATTAACAGTTACATTATTCGCTCTTCAATGCCACCGTTTTTCACATAGATACTTATACGGTGAATTAAGAGGAAGAGCAAAAAGAGTAAATAAGCAAATATTTCTTTGAAATAAGTAAAACCATTGCAAACATTACGAAAGTCATTTTGTTGCATTCTAAAGCCTTCAGGATAGTATTATTGATAACAGCGGAAAGGAAAGAACCACATTTCGGGAAGACGTATTTACACGTTTGAGCCTTTAAAGCACCAGTTGAAGGATACGTATATATACGCTGAATGCAATTAAAGCGTCACATGTAATATAATCAGATTGTTAGCGGTTATTTTGCTGACTTGAAAAAAGACTGCCTCACATTTTAAGTAAGAAAGAAAAAATCGCAGAGAGTGTAACACAAATATATTTGTTTTCACCTGTTTTAAATGAAAATAAAATTGATAGGATACATCTTAAAAATATATTCATTAAAAAACGCAAAACTAGTAATGCCTGCTGCATATTTCTGCCTGTTAATGTGACCACCGAGACCTTGGAGCACAAGTAACTCTGATTACGAAACATTTCGTAGCACAAACGACATCAAAATATTTCTTATAAGTTCCTCATTCTATATAACACAAAATATTGAGACTGCAGTAAATTTCTAGTAGCATAGTATGATTAAACGTATTAAATTATCATTTAGGTTTTTTTTCAAAAGTTTGTTTCATAAAAGCAAAAATAATAATAGTTTTCCTTAAATACATTTTCTTTAAATATATCAAATAGTAACTACAATTTAAAAAATTTAAGGAAAAATGAATGGAATTAAATGGCTGAAAATTTAATTAAAAGGAAAATACATGATGTAAATAAATAATATGTAATATTCTAAGTAACAGGGTAATTTCTAAACAAGATTACAAGGTAATAAAATTTAATGATGAGTAAACATATATAACGCAAAATGAATTTATATTTTTACTCCAAATTATGAGCAATATAAATAGAATAAATCGTTAATTCAAATTATGAGTTTATATAATGAACTACGTTTACAAAGCGACTATTACTAAAATGCTTCCGTAGTAAACAAGATATTTAAAAAAAATTCAATCGTGCAATAATATTTTTTCCACATGTATAGAAATATTTATTAGGTTTTAATGAAGAAGGAAACTTTTTTCAAGTTAGCCTCAAATATTGAATAAGTAATTTTCATCATTAACGTATGTTGCTAACGTACACTTGATTTATTGGATATTGGGTAGATAATGTGTTATTCTATAGTTTGAAGGTATGTGGCCGAAGGTGGAATTTGGTCTAAAGCCAAGTGAAATTCATCTTGATTAAGCGTAGGCTAACTTTACTTTGATCTCGATGGAAACACTAACCTGAGGCTTTATTTTTAATATCCGAGAAACTCTTATTTTGATATATTTCATAACTTCTATTAGTAATTTTATTTTTAAACACTTACACACGTGCGAGGAGTTTTGTCATTTACTCCAAATAATTTTATTAAAAACAAAATTGAGAATATAAAAAATAATTTATCATTACAAACTGCAATCGTTCGTGAAAAATTATCTTGAAATAATTGGTTCCTTTTTGTAAAGTTTAATTTATATTTCGTTTCTTTTTGACATTTAATTTGACATTTATTTGACACACACACACACATATATATATATATATATATATATATATATATATATATATATATATATATATAATATATTATATAAATATATATATAATATATTATATAAATATATATATATATATATATATATATATATATATATATATATATATATATATACACAAACTATGTTCAAAAAGTTGTTTACGGCTCTTAGCCAGAAAAGATATTTTAGTTACTTTGTGGAATTGGAATCCTAATCAAATTCAAAGAAGGCCCCTTGTGCCCTCACACATTATCTTAGCATTCTTTCCACCGCTGAAAATACTCTTTTGGAAGACTTCTATTGGAATGGTATTCAACTCCACCATTGCGTTTTGCCTAATACAGTGCTTAACCAACTGTGGGGCCCTAGAAGGGTGCGCGATCATATTGAAAAGTCGAAAAAACAAAAGATTATTTTAAAAAACTGTTAATTTATTGAAAAAAACAAAATGCATTCTGAAATAATAAAAAATAAATGACCAACATTTGCACTGATGTAATACTCTTATAAATGTATAAGTACTGCACAATGCATTTTATAGTTAATTTAACAATACAAAGTTAAGAATAAGTTTAATAATTACCAGTGAGACCCCACAGGCTTTTCATATATAAAATTATATGAGAATCTTGATAATTTGTATGGTTTCTAATTAATCCTGAAACTGCCGATTAAATTTTTCGCAATTCTGTCCCTAATTCCACGGTTTTGCACGTATACAAACGTATGTGGGTGTTGGGGGGGAGAAGAATAGAGGGAATAAATAAGAAAATCCTCTGAAATGAGTAAATCCTTCGCAAACCCTGTCAATTTCATTTTACTGCATTCCAAAGCCTTCGGAATAATTTTATAGATAGCTGTGAGCAGAAAAAAAAATCGTTTTTTGGAAAGACGTATATATACGTCCGAGGAAATTTGCACACTGACTGAGTGAGACGTTTATATACGTCGGAAGCACTTAATATGTTAAAGTTGTACAGTAACTTTAGCGTCAAAGTATCGTATTATCGAATTCAAAACATTGTTATTGTATGGAGGGAGCGCAATGAAAATTATGGTTGAATATTGGGTCGCAAGTATTAAAAGTTTGAGAAGCACTGGCATAATATCATCTCTACTCTTAAAATGGGATCATTTCAATTACATTTTCTTTCTCAAGAATTCGCAAGAAGCGATGTTCAGTGTTGAAAGTGACCAGAAGGTCCTGTGGATGTGGATAACCGAAAGAAGCTTGATAAAAAACCTCTTAGCCTCTTTGCGCTTGATCACACAAAATTGCATGTGGAGAACATGCAGTGGAGTGGAATAACGTGAGAAAGGATCATTATAAAATGAAATGCAACTAATTAAGGAAAGCAAAACTTCTTTCATTTATCATAATATTTGTAAATATTTTTAAAGATGATTTTTTATTTTTTAAATGAATGCAAGTGTTAAGCTTCTGTTAATTTTTTTTCTGACGATTACTATTATGACAAATGCAAACTACAATACGTTAGACGTATTATTAGCATTTTGTTGTTTGAAATAATATTTTAAAAAGTAAATGTTATCATTTCTATGGAATCAATTATAGAAAATTAAAATAAGAAAGGCAATTCAGATGAAAGCTGCTGCTCTCACATTCCTTTCAGAGAACCATAATAAAATCATAAATACGACAGCTGTGTCACATAATTCACATTTAATATATGTGTGGTATTGGAATGTAAGATTTATGATTACGAACGTGTGTTTTTAAAATTGATAATACAACAATACGATGTAATAAGACACACACGTATTGAAACATAAATAATTTATTCTAAAGCATTTTTCCCCTTGAATAACCTTTACATGTTATTGTTAAATGTTTCCGTGCTTTTATTTTTCTTGGACTGACTCATGTTTGTAAAGACATTTTATAATTTATTTTTTGGTCCCTATTACAAAATGCGATCTTTACAATACCGTTTTTTGGTATTCATTTGTACGCGTTCACGATGATATTGAAGTATTTAAATATTTTCTGAGTTATATTATCACACACAAACACACACAAATTTTCAATTTATTTTCTAAATGTTTAATTTCCTGTGAGAGAACTTCAGCTGGTTCAATTCATGAAGAAGCTAGATTATATATTGAATAAACTTATGTGGTAGGTATGAATTTCTAAAAAGTTAATTGACTCTTTCGAAAGAATATGAATTACATTTTAAATACTATTTGAGAAACAAATGTATGCATATTATTCTACAGTTTGTCTCGGTATCTGCTCCTCGTATTAGTCGAGGTGAAGATCTCACTTATTTTTAGAATTTCCAGAGGAATCCCCAAACGCAGCATGGGTGGAAAAAGCCATTAAATCACTTTCGAAATGATTACAAAAGATACAATTATTATAATTTAATTTTATTTAGTTAAACATGTGACGGATCTATACATGTTTTTCCAACTAATCCTCTTGAGAAATCTTTCGAATATCGATTCGCGTTATTCACAACCAGCCCTTCGGAAGAAAAGAATCTTGATATGTAAATTAACTTACTAAAGTAATATATAAAAAAGATTAAGTCAATTCCTTCTTGGATCAATAAAGAAAAAAATTATCTTAGCTACTTTTTATTAAATAGTTACAATTAATATAAAAATGTATGACATAAATATTAATATGTATGTTATATATATATATATGTATGTATGACAGAATCACAACACTAAGTGGGAATTGATTTCTATTAATTATCATTAAAGTATCGTATTGTCATCCAAAACAATCGTGTATATAAAATTTCAGCTCAAATGAATACTTTAAAAAGTGAGAAAAAAATCATTTTCAAGTTTTGACACAAATCACCAAAAGGGCCGCTAAGTCGCCAAAAATGATGCCATCATGGCTGTATTTGTAATTCTTTAGGTAATTAATTTTAATCAATTAACTTTTATTAATTATAATTAAAGTATTGTGTTGTCATCCAAAATAATCCTGTATATAAAATTTCAGATCAATTGAGCGCTTTAAAATGTAAACCACTGGCTTACACACGAACCTAACTCTGGCAAGAACTCGATCAATAGCGTTGAAAAATATACTACTGATTTTAATTTATACAGACTGAGATAATTTCTTATTGGTCCTGCTTTTCTTTAATTCCTATAAATATATGCTCTTTTTTACCTATATTTTTTTTTCTTTTAATTTTCTTAATTTATCTTCATTTAGTACTCAATGATTGGTCGAGCCTTTCAACTAAACTTAAATGCAAAAATAGATGGCCTCTCTGATCAGCCTTTCACAGAAAGCCCACTCGATACCAAATCATTTTAACTTTTTACATATAAATATTATCTCTCTTTAACTCAGACTCTTTTGTTGCAACCTGATTGGTTGGGCATCGCTCCGCCCACTCCCTGCACGAAAAAAATGAGAGAAAAGAAATTATTTATTTATTATATTTCCCTCTTCTATGCCTATATTCCTTCATTAATTTTTATCTTTATTTTAATTATATTTGTAAATTTATTCACATCAAAGTGATTTTATTTTTTAAAAAAAATCATTAGTTATTTTTTCAAAATTTAAATATTATTTATTAAAAAGGGGAATTCTCGAAAGCGTTTTATTGTCATCCAAAATGTCTTGAATGGAGATGAAGGCTCAGAAGAACTCATGTAAGTGCTTCCACCCCATCAAACTACTACACACATGCATTGAGGCGTTGTTCTAGCTTAGATAACCAGAAGAAAACCGGGTTAGAGTAGATAGCACATTGCTACATGTTTTCCTTCATAAGAAATTCACAATGTTTCAGAATTCATCCAAACCATTCATTAATTACTATAGAATACTGTAAAATCCCCAAAAGATGATGAAAATTGAGACATTAAAAATAGACGCAATCAGATTAGCTACATTAATTATATTTAAATATAGACCGTAAAATCCGGCGTATAACGCACACTTTAACACAAAAAACAAGTTCGAAATTTACGGGTGTGCGTTTTACTCCGAGTAAAAAATTGGGGGTTTGAAAAATGAAAAAAGACGAGCATAGAAAATAAATAGACTTCTAATATCAAAACACTGCTTTTTTGAAAGAAATGACATTTCTTATGAACTTAAAGGGTTTTATTTCTAGAAGACTACTATTTTTTCAATAGCGATAATACCTCGAACAAATTATTTCAAAGCATACGTACAGTTCAAGTTTCTTCCTAAAAAATAGGAGTGTGCCTAGTACGGCGAATGTATCTTAAAATTAAAAATTGCAGCTCTAAAGTATGGGTGCGCTTCATATGACCAATTTTATGGTATGCAAATTATCCATAATAATTTAAAATAAAAACAACTATTTATCCAAGAATCTGAATGGCAAGACATGATAAGCTCCTACATAATTAAAATAGTGTTTTTAAAGGTGGTAGTTGATTATTTTAAACTCAATTCACAATACTTGTTTAAGTAAAAAATGTATAGTAGATTCTTCCATTCTGTATTACTTTTTTACGGATTGATTAGTTCATCAAAACAAATGGTTTTATTTAAAGTATTCGTTACTGGAATGAAAGCTTGGTTGATCACAGTCAAAAGTAGTAACAAATAATTCTCTTCCCACCAGCAAGTGAGAGTGATTTACTAGACCCCCTTCGTTTTATGTGGTTTGAGACATTTAGGGCACATCGTCGCGTGATAGGATGTGTGTAAAAAGCGAACGCTGAGACTATAAATTCAAACCCTGGAAGCAGATGTCTCACGGCTATGGCACAATGTTCTCAAGACGCCTTCTTTACATTCTGAATGAAAGGAAAGAAAAGTGCAATTTGGTAGAGCAATCTATATTTCATTCTTTGCTCAGTTCCAACCCTACAGCCGAAGAATGCGAGCTTTACCTGTAAATTATTGAAGAAGTATTTTTTCTGATCCCGACGGGAACCATAAAGCCATAGCTTTATTCTCTTCTAAGAACGTAGTCGGGAGGGACAAAAACACATCCCAGCTGGTCACATTTCCAAGGAGTAGATAAAGAATAGAGAAACTCTCAGTCAGGAAAGAAGTGTTTCAATATTTACTTTAGTTGACCGTATCAAAATCTGGCGGTTATTAAGATGAGATGTTTGCATAAACTTGAGATGGTAAATAATAGTTGCGTGATTAGATATTTTTTGTATGATTCGAAAGGAATTTGGTAACCGGTTATTAAGAAAAGTTATGTGAGGAAGTTTTTATTTTTAACACAGATCTGACTTCCATCTTTAATTGATAATACACACATCTTTTAATATCTAAACCAATAGTAACCTTTCATAAAATTAAAAAATTTTTTTTTACATTGTGGAATCAATTTTTGAATTTATTTCTGACTATATAGTATTTATATGTATTAGAGTTTTTAATGTAATAAAATGCAAATTACTTTTATAAAAAGAGTTCAATATAAATGTGACATATTTTACATGTGAATTTATATATTTAATGAGAGCTATTATTTATATAATTTCAATGTATTTTTATTAATCGTAACTAAGCTTTTATGCGAGTACTGCAGTTCTGTATATTAAACTATTTAAATTATTTTAAACTAAAATATTTCCATTCCTTTTAATTTAGTTTACAGCTATGTGATATCCAAAATGGCACGGTTGACAAGCATTATTCTTAATTTACACGCAATATGTTTTTCTTTATTCATAAGTACTATTGTATTCTCTTCGGAACTAAGAAATAATTTGGTCTTTAAATTAAGTGATAGGGATTTAACTTGATCTTAATCGTCATAGTTTGGTATCTAAACAGACAGTAGTTTAAGGTATCCGAATACTTGCCACAACTGTTTTTTTAAAAAATGGAAATATTGGGAATTTTTGTGATTTTTAGATTTATTTAGTATGTTTTACGGAAAAATATTCCTAAAATTGAAAACAAAAAAAATATTTTTAAAATGGGAAAAAACTGGTCAAAATATAAGCTATATTTTAATTTTTACGAAAACTAGAGCACTTTATCTTAGTGATTATATGAAATTGCTTAAAAAAACAGCGATTGCATTCACATAAAGGACTGTACATTTTGTAATAAAACAGTGATTGATAAATCTAATAGTCAAATCACTTCCAATGTTATACAGAACATACACAAAAAATTTCATTAAATTATTTTCAAAACTTTTTCAGCAATCGCCGTCCCCGTTTGAGCTTTTAAAAGAAAACACATTTCGAGTAAAACGCGTTTTAAAGTTTGATATCTTCTGTAAAGTTATGGAATTTGCTTTTAATAAACACTTGTAGTTTTTGTTCTAGTGATTGGAAAATTAAAAACTTGGTATTTTTCTTAAGATAATAAGACGGCCTATAAAATATAATCATAAGAAAAACTTTTCAATTTATCAAAAAAAAATCATGATTTTAAAGTAGTCGGATATCTCAAATGTCTCATTAGATGCCGAAACTATTTCAGGGGTATATGGCGTTTCTACCAGTTTTCTTCATCATAAGCTATTATTGTCAATTGAGTTGAGTTTATAGTCATCATGCTCCTAATCTTTTGCTATCAATTTAAAATGTTTTATAATATAAAGCAATTTAAAAGAAATTAGTTCAATATCATTTTAGTAAGTCTTCAGAAATCAATACTAGAAGTTTTTCCCGTTATTGATAATTATTAAATAACAACAATAAGCACGGTGTGCTAACTATTATAATTTGGTAATTGTTAAAAACGATTTAGAGTCGATTTTAAGAGTAAGATTTGCATTAAGACTTATTATTAACTTAGATAATCAACACATAGGTGATAAGAAGCTAAAATGAAAAATGTATGAATTTGTAACTAAATAATTAAACAGATCATACTTTTTAAAGGGAAACTATGCTAAACAATTAATCTAGAGCAGTACTGAGAAATATAGTTACAATATTTGTTTTACAGTAATTAATTTCTTTTGAATAACAGCTCCATATTCTGAATAAATTTTTCAGGCCTTAATCATGTTCTTTTAAAACCTTCATATTTAAAATCAAATATGTGTATATTAGTTCAATAATTTGTGACATTTCAGAAGGTATTTAAAGAATACTGATGTTCATGATCACGGAATGAGAAACTGATTTCACAAAATAATAGGGGGAAATGTGTTATGTTTTGATGTAAAAATTCATTCCATTCACTTTTGCATATTTTTTATCATTACAACATAGTACTCGTCCGATATATTTTATCCATTAAAATTATTGCTTTTCTTCATTCCCAATATCTATGCTGTTTGCATGCTGTAGACGTTTGAAGAGTGGGGCCATCTCAGTTGTCATCCTCGTCACTTGACTGTCCATCGCTAATTGCGTATTGCTACTGAGTGCAGCGTTTAGGTAACCGACTACGTTCGGAACCGTGATATTGCTGAAGCGTGTAAATGAATAGTATTCATGAAGTTTAGTGTCACTTAGATTCGAAAATGTATACAAATTGTTTTAAGAATAGTATTACGATAAATAATTATTTAAATACGATATTTTTTGACAAAAAATGAACATAGTATGACCCATTTTCAAAATATTTTCCTTTTGTGAAAAAAATGCATTTATTATAATAACATTTTATCTGTATATAACTCACACGTGTGTACAGAGGCGGAACTAGAATTTTTGAAATATATAACTTAGAAAAAGGTTTATCCATGTTTTATGACAACAGGAGGGGATAAATTTTAAGAAAAAAACGCCGATAATTATTTCAATGGGTCGTAACTCTGAAAATAATGTGAATTTTTTAAAAATCATAGTATTATAATAATATAATTGTTTACTTAATAATTTTTTGTTTGCTTTTTTTGTTCCCGACAGTTTACAAAATCTAAAGAATATGTTTGGTGGTGTATAGGGGTATGGCACGAGAATGGTGGATGTACGACTCTCGATCCCCCCTGAAAAATTCTTGTGTATACAACTGGGTGTGAAAGGTATGTTAAGAGTATAATTAGTTTACACATTTGAGGCCGCGGTAGCCTAGTGGTCAAGGTATCGGATCGTGGTTGGCGTGTCGTAAGTTTGAGCCCAGTATCAATGAAGACCCAACGTGTAAGGGTCACTTGACCATGGTTCAAAATTACGAGGTCCATCGCGAAAAGCCCCAATGTAGCTGAACAGTGCGAAGGTAATATTCACTCACTAGCTTACACATTTCAACTATATATGAAATTATTGTACTATTTGATAAAATATATTTAAGTAAACTTAAATCTCTTTGGTGTCTGATTATATATATTTTTAACTTCAACTTTTAAATATATGAAACCTGGAACACGTTAAATCTGTCGATACTCAAAGTAAAGAGTGTAGTTAGAATATTTAAGTTTATAGCATCGATACTCAACTTGCGGCCCGCCGAGACTTTTTAAGAAGCCCGGCCATGGCCCATTGCTCTGAGAAATTTACTTATTTAAGAACATTGTATTAAAAATTTGGTGGGAAATCCTTTGTCAAGAAATCAAATATATCAATTCTTCTTTTTGATGTCGGTGTCGTACGGGTACGAATTGATATTCTTTTTCTATTTGGAAAAGTTACGGTTACTGATGACAACACTGGAGTAGCGACCATTTTATGGATGGAATTAGTTTTTAACTATATTTCATACCTTACAAGTGATAAATATTCGAAGAAAATATATCGTTTCATGTTTTGTAGGGAAAGACAAACATGTATCAGTAATTGTTGATTTGTCACGAAAGTGCTATGTATTAAAAATACCAATAAATAGGAATCATTTAATGCCACTTTTCCTCGAAGATCTCTTTCAAGAAGTGATAAATAAGCTTACTTGAATAATCTTTGCAACAGCAACAAAGTGTTTTGTCAGTGATAATATCACAGCGGTAACAAAGACATGCTATGAAGTTTGTTCTATTATTGGTAACCATGTGAAGCCGTTTACTGATGCATAAATTGTAAAGAAGTGTTCCTTAAATACTTCTAATTTAGTGTTAGTAGCAAATATATATATATATATATATATATATATATATATATATACAAAATAATAATTAAAAAAAAACAAATCAGGAGTTATAATATTTTGTCCAATTTTCCACATTTTAAATTTCCAATGTTATCTGTGTATTAAAGTATCCACCCCCTCTTCCATTATCCTCATGTTGTGGCCCGTGTGAAATAACTAACGTATGTATGCGGCCCGCGTAAAATAGCTGACATATGTATGCGGCGAAGCAGAAAAAAAGGTTGAGTACCCCTGTTTTAGAGAGCAGAGAGTGAAGTGTCGTCCTCGTCACTAGAGTTAAGTTCAAAATTACGATATTAGTCGTGTTGCGTCAGAGTGCAAAGATAATAAGCAAGTAAGATATCAAACAATTAGTTACTATATGACTAATAAACTTTAGTACACTTTTCTACTAACACATCTTATTTTGATTAATAAATAGCTAACAATAGACGCATATAAATTAACAACCATCGATAAAGAATGGATTTTACCAATTGAATAAACGATAAACATTTCTAGAAACGTCAGATTCAGCGCATGTTAAATTAATGACGGAAAATACAATCTTTCTTAAGAAAGTAGATACATATTCATCGAGCATCTCAAACATGTAGCATGAGAAGATTTATCAAGATATATATGTCTTTTATAAATAAAGAAAGCAAATGATGCATTCAAGGAACATATAAAGATACATTTTAACTTTGTAGCTTTAAAATTCGTGCAAGTAACGATTAATATCACACAAGTCTCTCTCACGAATAAAAAAAAAAATAAGTGAGCTGTCATTGAAAATGATATATTCTTCAAATTTGATTTATTACGTGGCAGCAAACTGAATACGGTGTTCAGTTTCAGATTGTATGCATGCTTAACTTCACACTTCGAATGTATAATTTCGTGTATGTCTCGTGAAAATAATAAACCTATTCTTGTAAAATATATAAATAATTGTATTTTATTTTAGTTTTAGATATCCGATTACATGTACTAGAGAAGGAGAGTGTAGATATGATTCCCTATCCTCATTTAAAAAGTCATCACGTAGAAAGTATTAAAAATCACTACTTCTTTTTTAAATATTGATCTGAGACTTTTATTTATATAAATATTCAAAATTTAACAATATTCTCAAAAAATGGTTCAATCTAGAAAATTATTTTTTTTTTATTTAGTGAACGTTTTATCACTTTATTTAGGTCAAATAACGTGCTATTCATTACCTATTTTCAAGTATGTTATATTTTGATTGTTTAAATGAAAATTATTTGACAAACATTATACATTTAATTCCATATGCTACTAATATGCGTGCTACTTATTAAGAGATTTGGAATCAAATTACTTTAACTCTCTCAGAGAACAAATATAAAAATGTTTATCCTTGCCTTAAATTCGGTTTAATTGTATAAATATACAATAGTCGTAGCATCTAAGAATATTACTAAATTAGAAAAAAAAACTAGAGGATAATTATATTATTATTAGTTTTATTATATTAATTAAAGTTTAACACATAAAAAATGAAAATTACCTTACATAATTGATGTGTAGAAAATAAAATGTGTTATTTTGTTTAAATAAATTTTTTCAGTTTATAAAAATTCATTTAATAATTTAAAGTGTATGTTTTTTTTACGAAAATAAGAATATATTTCCATAAATATTAACTTAAATAATTTTTATGTAAGAGAATCCATTAAATATAATTAGTTAATAATGTTTATTGCAACTAATGTCTAAATGTATTTCTTCACAATTTAATCTGAAGTTAATTTTAATCATTTTGTTAATTTATTAAAATTTCCAGTTTGTAAAGGATTTTAAAACTATTTATTTCCTATTTTTTGCAGGGATAAAACTTTAAAAGTTAATATTTTTTGAAATACTGACACTCGACTTTTCAATCTGGGTTTAAAAATGTTACATGTGAAATGAATTCGATTAGACTTTTGTTTACGCATCTGTTTAAAATTTGCTGCGTTTTGATTTATTTAAGTCAAAAAATATTTAGTTAGATTTCATAACTAAACTAGGAATGAGAAATACAAATAATTTAATAATTTGTATTGCCTTAGAAAAAAAGTTAAGCTAAAAAGAAAACCGATTTTTATTTTTTTTAAAGCAAATCCTGTTGGAATAGTAGATTTCTTATCAAAATTGTCTTCAAAAATAAAAAAAGGTTATATATTAAAGACTTAAATTAGAATTTATAATAAAGGAGGCGGGTAAAGATCGGCCTTTTTCGCCCATCAAAGTCACGAAAATTCAAAGTATTTATTGGTGCAAATATTATTATATTTATGTTAACTTAATGTATTTTTCATTCTAAAATAGTAAGGACAAAAATAGCAAGTCACAGAAAAATTCATCACACTTGACAAATTCATTGAGTTTTGTTATTTTAAGGTATATCACCCGACTGATTTAAAATCACAATTTTCATTAAAAGAAATCTAAATTTACTTTATAAACTATTTTTGTAGACTTTTTAATAAGCTTTCTAAAACTATCGTACTTATTATTCTGAGTCAGTTAGAAAAAAGTAATAGCTATTTTTGTTTGAGGTAGTAAGCCCAAATTGAAACTGGAAGTGTGAGTTTTAGGTTGATTTTCACCGGAAAAATGAGATTTTTATTCATTTAAAATATTTTTACGAATTCTTTTTATCTTTTTTTATCTTTTTTCTTTAAACCTTATTTCACTTTATAAATGTTTTAATAGATATTATTTGCTTTAAAATAGGCATCAGTTAACTTATTGCAATGTTGGTTTTGATATAAACGTGTTGATATCTTTTTATCATCTGTGTTCAAAACTAGATATCTTTATAACTTGTTTTAGTACTTTTATGCAGAGTTATAGTTATTTTTAATTAAATTAAAGTTGTCATGCCAAAACAAGATCAATGAGGCCAAAAATGAAGATATTTCCAGAGAGCAGTATTTGTTGAAGAAACGTCGATAGAAATATCAACGGATCTTTTAAATTCAGTCATTAATTCTATTAAAAAGACTTATAAGGAACTTTTCGATCAAAATCTCCGAAGAAAATGTCGTCATGGGAAACCTCAGAACTGCAATGAAAGTCTTAACAATGTCGTATGGAGTATAATCCCGAAAGAAAACTTTGTTGGGCAACAAACACACCATTTAAAGAATTATGTCCCAATAATACTTTTTAATTCTAGGTGTAGTGGTCTATTACATCTACTTCAAATGTTAGGAATAAAATTATGTTCTGAAATGAAAGTATATTTTTGGTACCTCGACAAAGCGAGAATTGTTTATTCTACGAGGCATTCTAAACCAGATAATAAACTGTCTCGTACAAAAAGAAAGGCCCTTCAAAACTGTAAAGGTTTGAAGTATGAGGATCACAGGAAGGCACAAAATACAAATCTGGAGTGTTTTAAAACCTTCCTAAATAATTAAAAAGTTTTATAGCAAATATAAACCTTCTTTTTCATTTTGTGAAGAATGTTATTTTTGAGCATAATTGTTAACGTTAAGAGTGATATTTCTTAAAGTAAAAGAAATATTCTTATGAAATTTTTTGAGTTTGTTCTTTGTATTATAATGAATGCTTTCTGCTAAATGGTAAGAGTAATTTTTCAATTAAGGTATACTTTTATGTAATTCTATATAAAAAAATATTTTTTTTAAGAAAATTCTGGGGTTTTTTTAATCTCGAACACCTTTATTTCCTAATTTTACAGTAGAATTTGTGTTATTTTTAGTTTAAAGCATAGTTAAACGTTAAAGAACTGTATTTTTTACTTATTTTTTACTTATTTTTGAGATATGTATTTTTTAGAGTTGTTTGCAAAAAAGCATTTTTTTGTAATATTTTATTAGACATTTTTCAATATTTTGAAAAATAAGCTTCTCAAAAATTCTTGTTGTTGTATTTTCATAGTTTTGCAACATACTTTATAAAGAAATTACAACTAAATGATTATTTAAGTTATGTGTTAGAAAATTATCTCCAAACCCATTCGGATACCTAAAACACTTTTCCTAACTATCATTTAAAAAAATCACTGTTAAGCACGTGAAGCACCATTACATTTTTTGTGTATTAAATACTACAATAATAAGACTTTTAAATTGGCATTAATATTTGTTTTGGTGCATCGAGCGCGTTGATGTGATACGGAACAAAATAGCTTGTTCGCTAATCGATCAGACTGTTTGGAGCTATTAGAAGAAATGGATCTTGTACCTAAATGCCTGTATTTCTGAACAAACAGGCACAGTTGTCTACAGAAGATGCTAACGAGACACGTTTCGTGACATCGATTCGTTGTTTAGTTGTAGTAGCAAACGGCCAGCTCAAGAACTGGAGAGCTTTAAACAATATTATCCCAAACGTCCAAATGCAATATATTGGAGATTATGTTAAAACCGTCTGTTCAATTCTTAATGCTTTCCACCCAGCAAGACTTAACAATATTGAGGACAACAATGTAATTGCCCTACAAGTGCTAGGTTTAGTGAAAACGCCTAATTACTTAAACAAACAGTTGAAAAAAATGGCTGGCAAGAAAAAGAGCGATTTGGACTTAGTTAAGTGACTCTGATCTTCCAGATTTTCCACGATTAACATGGAAAAAGGTACGATATTTAACTATTGGGATATATTAGCTTAAGCAAAGTCGATCATATACTCACGAAACCTTAATCAATCGTTGATTTACTCTCTTTACGTAAATGGAGAAGATTCATCAGTTGTTCGACTCCAGTTGAGATCACGTCACAAAATTCTTAAGTATGTAAAATATGGATAAGAGCTGGTATAGGTCATAATCCAAACATTGAATGGTATTGTCAGTGCAAAGTTGGTGCTAGAGTTGTTGGTTGCTGTGCACATGTTGCATCTTTACTTTGGTACTTGGGCTGCTGGTGCCATAAGGGGTCTCAGGGGTGTAATTTTTTTTAGAGGTCTGAAAATATAAACCATTTTCAAACAGATATAATTCTTTTAAATATAAACTAAATAATTCGAATCTTTTGCATATTGTTTATAAAGGAATGGGGCTTCAGAAAAGTATAAAATGTTTAAAATATAATCATAATTTTAAAAGTTATAAGCATATGAAAATAAGAAACTTTTCTATAAGAAATATTTATTAAGTTTTTTACGCCACGCATGCTATTTTCTAAAATAGTAGCTTTAACTACTAGCTATAAGTTGATTTGTAAAGATAAATGTATTCTTATTACACTGTAGCTACTTTTATATAAATAGAATAATAACTTACATATTTTAATAAATAAAAAAATGCATTTTTAAAAAATATTTAAAAATTTGCAATATTTTACACATATTGTGAAATACAAAAGACATATAATACTAAAATTAGGTAGGGTTTAAAGAGTATGATACATTTTATAATTCTAAAAAGTTTTATACATCAGAGGCTACTATTTTAGAAAATAGCGTGTGCAACGCAAAAAATACATAGTATTTATTATAGAAATTTCATATGCTTATGATTTTAAAAATTATGACTATATTTTAAACATTTTATACTTTTCTGAAGCCCCATTCTTTTATAATCTGTAAAAGATTCGAATTATTTAATTCAAATGTAAAAGAATTATACCTGTTTGAAAATTATTTATATTTTCAGACCTCTAAAAAAATATTAACCTCCCTGAGACCCCATAATCATACTCAGGCAAAAAAAACACCAGGTCATGTATATGCTGATACACTTCAAGACGCTGCTACTGGATGGTCCATTGACGATTCAGCCAGTGAAAGTGAGAAGGAAATATAATCGAAGGCATTTGTTACATTGTAATTTGTTTCCTGTGTTCTCTATTTAATAAAAGATTTTTTGAAAAAAACCTAACATTTTTTCAATTCGACTGGACTCAGTGTTAAACAAAAACAAACAAAAACATACATAATATGAATTTGCCGATGGGCGAAATAAGGCTTACCTTTGCTTACCTCCTTTCGGTATTGGGATATTGAAAAAAACCTATGAAAGTAAAAAATAAATCACGAAAAATAATTTAAATGTTAATCATTGGTTAGTATTTGAAATGACTTTTGGCTTAAAAATAATTTTAGTTATTTTACAAAACTCATTGGATATAATTCCAATGTTTTTACGTCTGAATATGTTTTTTCTAAGGAGCTTTGACACATTAATAAGGAAAATTTTGTGAATATCCAGTAAGTAATTATTCCACAGTAATGAAAGAGACAATTTCTAAGCTAAATGGGGAGTCAATATCATTCAATGTAATGCAGAACTTATTCAAGAAATAACAGCTTTAATTGGAAATAAATTACCAGATATTACTAGTTTCCTTTTCACTTATGTTCCGTAAAATTAATAACTTACCATATGTTGTTGAAAGAGTCTGAGGCATGTAATTTAAAATTATTAATAGAGGTTTTGAAATATAATCAATGTGTAAAACATATAATATCTATTATTTATTCATTGGAATTTTCAATTTCCGCATTACTTTTAAAAATATTTAAAAGAAAGAAAACAAAATGAATTTTATTATAAAGCTAGACAGTCATTATTAAAATAAGGAAAACAATATTTAAAAGGATTCCAAGATGTGTGCTTTTCATTCATTTTTAAAATTGAAGTAATACTTTGGTTATTTTAATTAATTGAAATTTAATTGAAAACATTTCACAATTTCGTACATACACCATTTTGCATTCGATGATTTTAATTCATTCTAATAACGATTGCATTAAATATTTGTGATAGTTAGAAAAGTAATTATTACTTTCCATCGTCATATAAATAGGTTTTTATCAGTTAAAAAAATGCACATTTCCCTTATTTTTTCTTCAATACCTTAAAAAAAACACACACACACAACTTAGGAATCCAATCTACTTGTAAATTTCCCCTTTTGTTGTGATTTAATACTGATTTTTAATAGAAATAAAATAGTAATATACTTCTTTAAACAATTTTAACCACTTTGCTTTTTTTTAAAACATAATTTCTTATAGCAAAAATAAAGATATACTCGTACAAATAAGATATCTTACTACTAATAGAGTTCATTAGTATTATGTATGATTCAAAATACTTCCTAACTCATAGAGCTTTCACTTAACATTTTTATGCATCACTATTTTTTCCACTATTTTATATTAACTCAATAAGTAAAGTTTTTTTTCAGTAAACGTTAGATTTCTTTTTCATTTTTGTATTTCGGGAGTAGTTAGGTGCTAAGTGCTTGCAAATACTTTTTAAAAGTTCAAAAAAATATATCTTATTTCTTTATGAAAAAAAAATGATTTTTTTTTCAAATACGTAAAAAAATAGATTGAAAAAAAAAAAAACAAATAATTATTTACAGAAACTTGAGTATCTTAATACAAGAAAATGAGTGTACCTTATCCCTATTTTTACGTACAAGTTTCTTCTAAATTTAAAAAAATATATGTCTACTACATAGAGAAAAGAAACGGTCATTAAGCGTAAAACAATTACTTTCCTTTAAAATAAATTAGCTGGCGATGTCAAATTATTGCAAACATTTCAAAACTGCATAGGAATGCAATACACTCTTTTTTTTGCACGAGGAGAAAATAATGAAACTTGAAGGGGAAAAAAATACAACACACCAAGTATGTATATTGAAGCATTATTATTTTTTCGTTCTCTTAATAAATGTCTGCATATTTTCGACAAGGTTTCCGTTTTTACGTCGTTTAAGTCCTGTGCTTCGATGCTATTAGTAAGTAAACACGAAAATTAATTACGCAGGGATTCTTAATCGAATATTTTGTTAATTGCATCTATGATAATGAGAAAATGTGACGCTTCGGATGCATGTCCAATTTTCTTCAAGAGATTCTCTCTTCCATTTTAAAAGCCCTTCGGGAATATTACTCATACTGAAGCAAAGAGTGCATTATTCCTTTCAAAACTTTCGTTTCATGTTTCTTTAAAGTATTCATTTATTTTTTTTAAAGGAAATGTAATAATTAGCGTAATATGCTTTTAAATAATTAAAGAAAAGTTATGTTTGTCAATACATATATGAAGAAGTTTTTATAGAAAATAATAGAAATAATGTTTTGATACTATAATGGTACTTCTTGATAACGTGGGTTTTAAAAAATTACTAATTGAATTACTTTTCTAAATGTGTTCAGTAATGAGCTGTTTTTTAAAGATTATCTTTAAAATGATTGTATCATGATATGTTTTATGTATTATAAAAAGATAGATGATAATATACTTTACTGCACGTAATTGTTTAATACAGTAATGCGTGATAGTAAATTTTAAAAGTCTTCATATTTTATTTAGTAATAAGATTTATTAAAAGTAATTAAACATTGCGCGTTAATTTGAAAGGAACTCATTTAAGATGATTAGAAGGAATTATATAAGAAGTAAAAAAATATGTGTGTGTGTATGTATATCTAGTGAATAGCCAAATACTTCATGATTAAGTGAGTAGTTTATGATCTGTACGATTGTAGTTAAAATTTATCTTGTTATTTCAAAAATGATTTTTCTTAAGTATTATACAGGGTGTTTCAGTTCCACATTTCAGAACTTCTAAGAGGGGTAGGGTACATCCTGACAACTCGAAATCATATAGCAATGTGGGGTCGGAAATGCTTTCCTGAAGCGGTGTTGTACACAGAAGCACCATAAAGAAAAGAGACCGTAAGTGAGAAATCGTTTTAATAATACATGAAAAGAAGCAAAATGTACATGGATTAAAGTAAGTGTTCGAAGTTTCTTCCACGGGCTACAATGCACGCCTCACATCTCCGACGTTTGGACATCCGAACATTCTGGAATACTCCTGGCGAATTTCGAATTTCTCCGGCAGCTACTGCGATTCTTGCAACCAGCTCCTCAGCATTGTCAACAGGGGTGTCATAAACTAGCGATTTCATATGACCCCAGAAATAAAAATCAAGACATGATAGGTCGGGTGACCAAGCAGGCCAACGCACGGGACCACCACGTCCGATCCACTGTTGACCAAATGTGACATCCAGGTAGTTACGAACGTCTCCGCTAAAATGGGCAGGGGCTCCATCGTGTTGGAACCACATTGTCTGTTGCGTCGATGCAGAAATCTGTTCATCTCTCAAAAGTTGTGACAATACTTGCTGCAGAAAGAGCAAGTAGTTAAGTCCGGTTAGACGACACGGGAACAGGTAAGGTCCGATCAGGTGATCTCCCATAATACCGGCCCATACATTGACCGAAAATCGAATGTGTGCTGCACGAAGTCGTATTGCATGCGGATTCTCCACCGCCCAAATATGGTCGTTATGCGTGTTGAAAATTCCTTCCCTTTTGAAGGATGCCTCATCGGAAAACAACACTTCATCAGGAAAAAGGGGATTCGTAGCACATTTTCCAAGGTACCACTGTGCGAAAGCAACACGAGGTGCATAATCTTCCGGTTGCTGTGTCTGGACACGCTGCACGTGAAACGGATGCATGTCTTGTTCTCGGAGAATCCTCCAGACGCTGCAATGGGAAACCTCGACTGAGTTTGCTACACTTCGTGTACTCGTTCTTGGATTCTTCTCTACATGCTGAAGCACATTCTGTTCGACGGCTGGAGTCCGTGCTGTTCTTACCCTGACCATGTCAGCTCTTTCAAATGAACCTGTCTCAGCTAACCTTTGGTGCAGTCTTGCAAAGAAATTATGACTGGGAATACGCCTCATCGGATATCGTTCCGCGTACAAACGCTGTGCGGCTGGCCCACTACAATTTGCAGCCCCGTACGCCAAATGCATATCGGCTAACTCTGCGTTCGTGTCCATCCTACTAACTTGGCGTTCTTGTGCGAAATGAAGATTCCCTGCACGAAAGCTCGGAATTTTCGCACAACGCCATCTACCGCGTCAGGAAAGCATTTCCGACCCCACAATGCTATATGATTTCGAGTTGTCAGGATGTATCCTACCCCTCTTAGAAGTTCTGAAATGTGGAACTGAAACACCCTGTATAAGCAGTTAATTATTAAATTCATAGTCATGAAACGAAAAAGAAATTCCCCTATGAAATAAAACGTTAATGGATAATGGATCAATTTTAGGAGTAGGATAAAAAAGCAGTTTCTGAAATTTGCACTCATGGGAAACTATTAAAAATTAATTGATAATAGTCATTATCCACCTACTTAGCTGAAGACTTCATAATAATTTATGACTATATACATATGCATAAAATATTGTTGACTAAATCTTACATTAAACTTTCAGCTGCATTAAAAACCTGAATCAAAATTATCCTCACTTATTGATTTAAAAAAAAAATGAATTTTCTAATACGGAATACATTTATCTTATACGCCTTCGTAATCCCATTCCTTGAAATTTCATGTTTCAAAATCCGTTATTAGGAAATTTCTAATCGACAAGAGAAATTTGTTCGTGGAATTTCAAGTCTAAAGATGTAATAGTTCTAAAAACGGAAATTTAATTTATCACCTCCCCCCCTGACAGTCAATTTCCGCCAAATGCAGCAATCGTTCTCTTATGGCTGTTTTCGTGAAATGCACGAGACTCTTAACTAAACGTGGAAGGCATTTTCAGGAAAAAAGGCCTAACGTTGTAAATCATGCATTTGTTTATAATAAAGTGTTTTTAAAATTTCAAAATATTTCATAAATAATCAGTTTTTCAATTTAACATGTAAACGGATAGTATTTTTAACATTACGGTATAGGATAAATCTTATGAAACACATTTTATGTATGAAAAAGTGAAGCAACTCGGATAAAAGTGGTAAATATGATAAAATATACTGTTTTATATATATATATATATATATATATATATATATATATATATATATATATATATATTATATATTAATGCTAATGTTTCATCTCTAAGAAAAATTTTTTATATCTAAGAAAATGGTCCGAATTCGGATCATATTCTTTAACATTGAGTGAAAACAGAATTAATACTGGTGATTATAGTTATCCACTATTGACCACATATAAAGGCGTTTGATCCTTTCACACATACATGTAAAAATTATTTTCCTAATTCTAGCGGGATTCAGAAAAAATTCCCTAGAAATAAATTTGAGAAATTTTATTGGTAGAAATATACTTATGGTTTCTTTGAAGCATCACAGCGAATCTCCGTGCAAAATTTTGGATCCATGTAATCAATGGTTTGGATTGGAAAATAAACATTAAAATCAATATATAAGTTAATTTTCGTTATATTTATGGTTTCCCCCATTGAACGTGAAATTTGTGTGCATGTATATGCATTCATAAAAATCATTTAATATTTTGTATATTGATCAAGGGGTGCCAAACTTGTGGCCCGCGGGTCGCGTGTGGCCCGCATCGATCATTTTTGCGGCCCGGCCAATGTATCAGCAAATAAAATATATAATCTTTCGAAAAAACATCTGAAAAATGAAGATTAAACGTACTTCATGGCATGTAACATGAACATATCAAGTTCACAGGATACTGTATCATAGCAAAAACGTGCAGAACAAATTTCAAATCTTAGCACTTAATTTGAAACTGGATTTAAAGATTTTGATGCTTTGAAAGATAAATTTTGTTTGTCCGCTTTGGTTTTTTCAATAAGCATAGACTCAGTATCCACCCATATGCAACTAAAGATGATCGAGATTCAGCGCGACTCCAATTTGAAGGTAAAATTTATTGAAGTAAGTTTTACTAAACTGAATTTTACAAATATTTACCAGTGACTCTTGAAAATACTTTGAACTCGAAAATTCGTATATAAAATTGTTTCTATGTTTGGAAGTACTTATTGGTATAAACACTTATTTTCAGACATGAAAATAAATATATATCCTGTTAAAAAAACAGTATTAATGACACTCGCCTTGGATCAGTTAGCAAATGTTGAATGTGAATAGAATTTCTACCTAAGTAGGAAATATAGTAGCATAGAAGTGACACCAAGTGTCAAGGTGCAGACATTACATTTTAGTTGATATTTTATACATGTTTGCATTATAATTCATTATTAGAAATAAACCTACGTTTCATTAAATATTGATTTTTTTTTGCGACCCAACTTAGGTTAAATTTGTTTATTTGGTCCTTCATTTATCAGCCTTTGAATTTAAATACTTGTCCTACGCCAATTCAATTGTATCTATCTATGCCAATTTTTTTGTAAAAATTAATGAATATATACATCTTTCTTTTCGCAAAAATCGCAGGCAAAATGTCATTGCATTATTTGAGGGAAAAATGTTTCTTTTGAAAAGCTATATATATATATATATATATATATATATAAATAAACAGAAAATGTTCCCTTTCAGTCATTCTCATTAAAAACAATGTGTTCATATTTTTGTTTTATTTCCATTAGTCTACAATACACAGAATCTATCACACCATATTAAATAATATTCATTCGAAACAATTTGACATAAATGTTCGCCCACCAACACTATGATTTAATTTCCATAATCAACTTAATTGCTCGCATAATGAGAGAGACAACATTTATCATTCCTTCGCAGTTGCATTGTGGCTACGAAAAAGACTTTACATTCAAGAAGCATTTTTTTCTACTCCGTTATTCCCGAAAGCATTTTAACTTTTTAATATTCAAAGTAAGAATTACAAGGAGAAAGGCAAGTTATCTTTCTTTAGAATGAAATTGCACCCGTGATAACTTTCTCAGACGAAATTGTTGGTAAATTAATGCAGAAAATGAATGCGCTATTTGCGAGAATATTAATTTCTCCCTTTTTTACAATTTCTCCTTCAGTGGAAGCATTAAAAAACTTCCTAGTTTTCTACACTACTGAATAATGTTTAAAGTATAATTGTTTTGTTGTAATTTTGTACTTCTGATGCCAAAAATTTATTCGAGAAAACATGTTTTATATGGAATGTGAGTTGTTAAAGAACAATAAGGTTAATAATGCATTTTTTTAAAGAAAAAAATGCGATGTTCAATTATATGCATACCTTTTAAAAATTCATACAAATATTTAAAAGAAACCTAAAGGTATTTTCTCTTGTTTTGATAAAAATAAACTATTAGTGCTTTCAAAATGTGAATTCAAAAATCATCAAATTGTCTAAAGTAAAGCCAAATAAAAATACCTGTAATCATGAAATAAATACTCGAAAATTATCCACTTGCGTACCAACTTTAAGCAATAATATATGCAATTAGATCTCTCATCAATAGCTATTTTCAGAAATAACTTGTTCATCCACCTTTAGTTATTGTCCCCAGTTTCAGTTTATATCAGAAAATTAGGCTGCGAAATTGTTTTAGAAAATAATAAAATAGGAAGAAACAGTCTCTTTTCAAACAGCATGAAATTTTTTAAATATTATTATTCAAAATTGTGAAATGTAAATCTTTTTTTTAAAAAATGCTGCTTTGATATAAAAAAAAGGTATAGTATTTAATTCTAAATCAACTTATTCAATCAGAATTATTCTATTTCAGTTATATTTTAAGAGCGAAAAGTATAAACATAATATACATTTTTAAAACATATTTTATGTCAAATATTTAAACATGAATTCGAAGTATTTTATTGAAAAATTTATCGAAAGCCTTTTTTTTTTCATCTAATTTTCTATTTATTGAGCACTTTCATAAAACATTATGTAATACTAAATGAATAATTCAGTATTACGTCCAAAGAAATTTTTCATTAGAGAACAAACGAGTTGATTTATCTATTCCTATTTTACGTCGCATCTGAAGCAACACACATGCTTTTGACAACAAACCACGTAATTTGTAACCAACGTCAATTGATGAGGATGGTACTTGAGGTGGCAACACCTGTACAAACTACGACATTACGTCAACAGAAGATGTTTGAGACCCGCTAGATTTAACGTACATAAGCGCCTCTAAATGGTGTTTCTTCAGTGAAACTAGTTTTCAAATTCCCGACAGAACAACACTGGCCACTATTTCACAAAACATGTCCACTCACAGCTAGCGCAGCTGTAGTACAAGCATAAAAACTGCAGATAATATTGTATGCTTTCTTTGCTTGAAAAAAAATCTACCTTGTCCTCAATCGGCAGCTTCTAAAGTGAGATATGCATGGTCATAATATATAGAGTGCGTAAAATGAGATATATATGGTCATAATATATAGAGTGCGTAAAATATATATATATATATATATATATATATATATATATATATATATATATATATATATATTATTTATATATGTGTTGATGCGACGCTGATGATAACTTATTTAATTTATTTCATTTCCTTAACCAAAATACCAATTTCTTAACTTTCCAGGTTCTTAAGTTAACATCGCATCATGACTTAAGTTAAAATTAAACACTAATATTCTATAAATAAAATTACAGTACTCTAAATTAAAATTCCGATCGTGATGAGTTGACAATTAATTTTATTGAATAACATATTTAAATTTAAGTAACTGTACATATACTGCATAACAAGATTGAAATTTAACTTAGCTTTGAGAGAGATAGGAGGTGCAATGGAGTGGGGGACATGGTTGTCGCCCGGGGTCCCGCGGAGTCTAGATTCTAGGTCTGGATCTGATTAGTCTGTCTCTCCGTGTCCGAGTCTGTGTGTCTCCAAATCGGGGTGCATCCCGTTTTATTTGACGTCCTTTTCACGTGAAAATCCTAGAGTGGACTATTTGCCTTGTCCACTTAATTACCTTTGATTGGTCCGGAACCAGCGCAGAGTTACCGCACAAAGGTCGTTGCCTTGTTGAAGAGCGGGAAAATTCTGCGACGCACCCCAATATTTATGAGTGCAATGAACCTCCCGGGCGTGGGAATGTTATGCACCCTTTGGTGAGGAATTCACCCCTCAGTGATTGGGAAAGAAAAACGAATTCCACTTAACTGAGTTCGCAATTTTGAAGTTCTGTTGAATATTCCTGATTAATCCGCGCGCCTCCCATCATTCCTCCCCTCTCTCAAATGCACAGCACACAAAAAAAATTACAACCAGCAAAAAAATTGTTCCATCACGAGAAGAGAGTTCGGCATTCATATGTGTGTCGACCCAGAAGTAGTAGCTAATGCATCGACACTGCAAGGAATGTTAGGCACTCCCCCCGGCAGTACAACGCCTCTAAAGAAGTCTGCTAAACTGCAATAGAAAAAAATTTTGTCTCCCAGGGAAACCATATTAGTAATGAAACCAAAACCAGTGTGGAAAAGAAAAACTTGACCCCATTTGACTTCCGCCGTAGACTCCAAGCACAAACCTGTCACTCTCATAACTTAAAATAAATGTAAAATGAAAAAAAAAATTATAAGCAATTTCCAAAATTCAGTCCCAATTCTGTCAGCGGTGAGAGGGAAAAACAAATTAACTACTAACAACTACAATTAAGTTCATGTACGAAGAAAAAAAATTGCTGAATGGGTCACCCAAACAATTCACAAGGACAACATACATAAAATGACAAATAGAAACAATTGAATAATCACAAAGAATCGTGTGCCACTAAATAATAAAAAATTAAGACGAGTAACACATAATAAATTCAAAAATTGCATATCTAACAACTGCGCTACTCACAATAACCACACATATGAGTATCGAACAAAATACTTTGATAAGAAATAAGTACTAGTGAAAACACCTATATACAATACAAACGTGGCACCCAGAAACAGACACCTCAAAATCGTTTAACATCGAAATCCTGACATGACTAATGTGAAGTGCATGTCCCAGACCACCAAAAAATAACTAATTTAACCCTCAATATGCTCAAAGCATAAGAAATTGCAATGGTTTACTAAGAGCATTGATAACAATCTTTCGTAAAAATAATTAATTTAAAGAGAAAAATTAGAAATTGAAACGAAGGGTGTGCATAGGTGAAAAAAAAATATATATATAACCTCCGAGAATGCTTAATAGCCTAAGAAATTTAAAAAATTCACTACAAGCATTGGTTACAACTGAAAGGTTAAAATAAAATTAAATTTAATTAATTGAGATTTTCAAATTAAAATCTATAAATTGAAGCGAATAGTGTAAACGGTGAAAAAAAATTATAACCTCTAAGAATGCTTAGTTGCCTAAGGAATTTAAAAAAATCACTACAAGCTTTGATTACAATTTGAAATTAAGAAGAAAAAATTACTGTAATCAAATTTAGAATTGCAAACCATGAGTGTGCATTTGATCAGGATGCACCCCCAATGTTTACAGAGGCAAAAAAAAATTGCACATATCATTCCCTGCGCAAACGATTTGCTGCATGCCGCAAATGCCAGCACAAGAAACAGAATGAAAATCAGGACAAAAAAATTTGCACATCCGATTGTTAAAAATAAAAATACTATATCGATTAATACTTTAAAAAAATGAGAGAGAAAAAAAACTTCTTCTACATTCAATACATTCGAATTTCCATTTGAGAAATGAATTCCAGAAATCACAAATGCAGTTGAAAATTTCAGAGAAAAAAATATACACATAAAATTGATAATGCAACCCATGACATATGAGGCAACAAATACAGAGTAAAGTAATTTAACTAAAACAAAAAGCAAAACAAAATTATTACAAGTGCTACACATAATTAAACGTAATTCCCAAAAAAATTATCACTTAACTAATCAACATAACTTTTTAACATTCTATGTAATACAATGTATCAATTCCAGATAATAAAAAAAAACTCAAAATGTTTCAATATACGCGCAACAAATGTACAAAAAAAAAAAAAACAAGATCCTCAATTTACAACAATACCGCTAACTCAATTTATCGAAAATCATCGAATTAACAACTCCAATATCATTTTGTAACACTAACTAAACTTATCTGCAACTTCCAATTAATTAATCGACTTTTCCACAATACCATTAACTAAAAACCCATCTTTGCTCATCAGCTTATTTACACAAAATCTCACATAATTCTCAACTCGAACTTTCCTAGATTCATCTCAAAACATTCTTAAATTTACCACACAATAATTAATTCAACTTATCTATGTTTGTCAACTTATTTACTCGAAATCTTACAAATTCCTTAACTCAAATTACCTTCTCTACATCAAAACAACTATCTCAATTATACCGTATAATTATTACAACTCAAATTTCCGTTTGCCCAAAATCCTTAACTCAAAATAACCTTCTCTACATCAAAAAAACTTTCTCAAATATACCGTATAATTATTACAACTCAATCTTCCATTTCCATATCAACAACTCTCGAATTTACCACATACTTTTGAACGCAAACTTTTCTATCTCCATAAAAAATATAAAAAAAAACTTTCCCAATTATTCAACAAATTCATCAGTTTAAAATTTATCTATCTCCTTCGAATAACTTTCTCAAATATTCCACAAAATCCTGAACTCAACTTATCTAACTCAATCAACAATTAGTAAATGGAAAAAAAAATCACACCTGTGATCTTCAGCATTTTCAATCCAAAAAAAAAATTATCAACTCAATATCTAAAACAACAATACTAAATATTACGAAAGAAAGGCTATTGCGTCTAAAAAAACACAATTTAGCATCGAGCATCAACGGAGAAGAGTAACAAACACTAAGCAACAAGGGGGGAGAAAACCCATAGAGGAGAAAAAAAGGCTGAGTTTCTGTGATCTCGCTTGTGACAGCAGGGGGGCACGAAGGGGAAAAATCATCCTAAGGCGCCGAGAGAACCGACATCAAAAATTCCACCCCTGGACCGTGCTACCCGCGGGGAGGGGAGTTCCGTACGAAAAGGAGTAACCAACAAGCAGAATTCCAACTAACAACCAGAGTCCCACCCTTGGGCCGAGGCGCCCGGGGGGGAGAATACCGACGAAAAGTTAGACTGAGTTCCACGGAATGAATGGACAGCTACTAGCGTGAGATGGGTTGTTTTCCTTACAATTTAATATCTCAAAATTCCAAGTACTACAGCCACGAACGCCTGATCAATTACTATCAAGATTTAACACAATTAATCTCTCTAATTTAAGCAGCACAACATTTTCCATAACGATAACAGTCAGCACAATCAATTAACTGAACCGCCTCCAACATCCGAACACAAAAAAAGAACTGCTAACCAGCAACGAAACACGAACTCCATATGACAATATACACTTGAATCAATTAAACGGGAAAAAAATTAGAACACACTAAAATGCACACTTGATTATCTTCAAACAAAAAAAATTCATCGAACTCAATATCTAGAACAACAATACTACATCAAAATTCTCCTCCTTTGTCAATACCAAACTCAAAGCTAACACAACTACGCGTACATAAAACATAAAATTTAACAATACCATTTTATCTGACGAAAAAAAAACTTATTTCCAAATAACAATGCAAAAATACCATTAAAATCCAAAACCATAAAAAAAAATTAACTTAGCTTTGAGAGAGATAGGAGGTGGAATGGAGTGGGGGACATGGTTGCCGCCCGGGGTCCCGCGGAGTCTAGATTCTAGGTCTGGATCTGATTAGTCTGTCTCTCCGTGTCCGAGTCTGTGTGTCTCCAAATCGGGGTGCATCCCGTTTTATTTGACGTCCTTTTCACGTGAAAATCCTAGAGTGGACTATTTGCCTTGTCCACTTAATTACCTCTGATTGGTCCGGAACCAGCGCAAAGTTACCGCACAAAGGTCGTTGCCTTGTTGAAGAGCGGGAAAATTCTGCGACGCACCCCAATATTTATGAGTGCAATGAATCTCCCGGGCGTGGGAATGTTATGCTCCCTTTGGTGAGGAACTCACCCCTCAGTGATGGGGAAAGAAAAACGAATTCCACTTAACTGAGTTCGCAATTTTGAAGTTCTGTTGAATATTTCTGATTAATCCGCGCGCCTCCCATCAGTATGTATATATATTATAATAATATAAAATAAAAGTAATAAAGTTTTAAAACTCATGCAAAGCCAAAGAGAAAAGAAATTGGAGTTCATGAGACAACAAATGTAAATACAAAAAAAGTCTTTGGACTAAACTGGAGACCTATTATGATTTTTAAAGCTGTTGCTGTTTCCCAGCCAGTATGGTGGCTATGGTCCTCGGCTTGCAGCCATTTGGGTTTGGGTTCGAATCCCGAAGAAGACATGATTGCATCTTATTCGGGAAAGAAGTCGGTCTTTCACCTGTAATGGATTCCCGTCTTGAAAGGTAAGCTGTGCACCCCTTCTTGTTATATGCTGGGATCGTCGTCTGTAATAAATCTGTATATTCTTCTGTGGTATTGTATGCATTCTGTCCTTGTCACTTGTATTTCATTTGTTCCCAGGATAAAAAAAAACACACATCAAGAGCTACAAAGCTGTCGATGAATTAGGCCAACGATTTATATGTAATATATAATCTAATTCTCTACAAAAGAGTGATGAACATCCTTCAATCAAAACCGAAAAACATAAATAAAGTTAAAAAAACACACACATTGAAGGATACATTGTGAAAGTCTCCTAGGATCTCACACACTTTGAGAACAAGAATAAATAGGAGTCATGTAAGAACCAGTAGCCATTTTTAAAAACAACTTTCTTTATTTGGTTATCTTATCCAAATAGAATCAAAGACTTATTAACAAATCTATTTAAATAGTATTATGAGGTTTTAAAGATAATATCCTTTAAATTAACTTAATTAATGATCTCATTAATTAAACATTAAATAACGATCACGCAGAGATTACCACGATAAGAGATCCCAGAATTATATTTAATATTGTTCTTATTGAACATTTAACTTTAATCTCACTCCTAAAACTTTAATGAGACTTTAAATACAAATCAATAGTTACCACTCGGAATCTCAATTCTTGAGATTAAATATCTCTAACAAGAAATCTTCAATTTAAATCCACGATAACTTTCTGCTTCAATCTCTATCTCCTACTGCTCTAACTTTACTATTTCGTTTGACTTAAATACTTAATCTAATCTGCATAACAAGGAATCCTGTCCGCTTTTTGCAGTTGATTGGAAATAGGTAGGGAATTAAATTTCCCTAAAAAGGTCGACTCAGAAGGTTAGTGATAAAGTTCCGTATATATTTGTCACAACATGAGCAATCGAAATTTAAAATACGGATGCTGCAGTTTTATAAACAATGCTGACTAAGACAACTTATATATAAAGAATAATTCATATAAAAGTAGAGTTGAACATGTTTTGTGGCCAGACAACCTTCCCCCTTTATGTTAATAATACTGAGCAAAACTCTATTGAAAATAATGTATAGGAACGTCTACATCCATTACAAGATAGAGGTAACTTACCTAAAAATTACACTTAAAATGCAGAGCCCGCGCTAAATCTGAGCGCAATAAATAAGTTATTGTCAGATTCTGGACCCAAATGCAAATTCAATGCATGCAAATGACTGAATTGTAGCATTTAACAAAGGTATAAAAATAATATAATTAAAAAGAGAGTTTATATATATACAAGCTCCATAACTTTAGTGACACTAGAGTTATATATGAATTAAATAATAATAAGTAAATGTATCTAAAATTAGTATATGGAGGTAGCTATAAATTGGAAAAAATGATAAATTTATAGTAATAAACTATTATTATTCTAAAAAAATTTCAATAATTTCCTCTATATAATATATTTCTTCATTACTACATTAAAATATTTTATCATTACTATATAAAATATGTGTAATATAGTAATGATGCCAGTGATGGCTTTTTCACAAAGAATAATCCGTCTTCAGCTATTTTTAATTTTATTGATCATTACTATTCATTACAGATCGTCAGTAGGGTAAAAACTTTTTGAAAATCGATTTTGAGTTTTTGATATTTCTAAAATCTTCAAATCATTACCTTTCCAATGATGTAACATACAAGTCATTATATGAATTGGAAGTATTTTAAAATGACTTTTAAAAATATATAATCAGCTGCCACGGTCAAGCCCACTTTGACAAATTAAGTGTAAATATTGACTTTTTAAATCTGAGAACTTGCAAAGCCTCCCCAAAATTTCATTCAATCATACACAATTAACTGTAGATTAAATGAAACTTAGCTGCAATTTTAACTGTTAGTTTGTTTACGTCCTTTTGGAGCGAAGTTTGTAAAAATGATGAAAATATTTACTTCTAATTTGAAATTTAGTTCCTGTACAAAAAATTTTTTGTAATGCAAATAGAAACAGATAGTGAAATTTCTCCTTTCAAAATTTTTATGCTTGTAAATACTTAATAACTTGTTTGTGATAATTCTGTTAGAAACGTGCATTTTGAAAAAATGATAATAATAAAATTATTTTAGTAGCTTAAAAATAAGATTAAGGCAGAAATGAGAATGCCTTTAGTGCAAACAATATAGATACTGAACAGGCAATAGTTGTTAAAATATGGCATATCTAAAACACCTGATTTTCATCTAAACAATAGTAAAATACATTTCAAACCATTCATTAAATCAATAGTAATTGAAATGGAACCAATATTCTAACCCTTCATTAACTTGCATAACAAAATTATAGGATACATTTTTTTTTATAAGGTAAGATTTTTTTATAAAAAATTATGTTCTCTAAAATTTATATTTATCGAAATGTGTAAATGTACTGTATGCATATACTTTATGTTTTTTAAATGCAATTGTGTATACGGAAATGACATTTTTTAAATATTCTTAAAACATCCAATTAAAAAGCAGATAAAACAAAAACTAACAATTTTCAAGAAATTCATAATATTAATACTCGGTGAACTAACAGTTTGTTTTTGAAAAAATTAATTAAGATATTTAAAAAAAATTACTTCAGTATAAATATAAATGTCTAATTGATATACAATAAAAATGTGAGTATTTATGTTTATAGTTTTTGAGAAAAAGTTATGAGATGACGCACCAAATGTGATATTTGTTGTCTTTGCGAGAAGCTTGTTAAATACATAAAAATACGTAAATTTTATGTTTAAAAACATAACAATAGTTTTATTTTGGCTGTTTTAGAAATGATTTGTTGAGTTTAGAAAAAAAATTTGCAACAACAAAACCTAATGATAACTTTACAAAATCCAAGCTCAAACTTTCAAAATATGGTATAATCAGGTATTTCTATATAAATACCATCTCAAATTCATACAAAAACCATATTGATATATTTTCACATTATATTTATGTTACTTTATGTTGAAATTTGGTATCTGTAAAGCATCAAAGCTTCTAATTCTTCAAAAATTTATACAAAATTGAGAAAATTGATGTAATACCAGAAATTATCTCGTTAAAAAAACTAAAAAATGCTATTCTGGGCAATTTAAGACTCTTTTGCTTACTATTTTATTCAAAATAAATTGCAAAGATGCTACTGTTCAATAAACGTCATGCGACTGAAATTGTGAATAGTGTTTATGGTGCCGGTACTAGAACAGCTAATTACGTGCAATTTTGGTTTCGTCGATTCGAATTTAGGTATTTTTGATGTTAAAGATGCATCTCGCACGGGTAGGCCCATCGTCGGAAATGTCGATAAAATCACAGAAATAATCAATATTGACCGGCATGTTAATAGTCGTAGCATCGCCCAGGGGAGCTGCTAAAGATCGACCATAAAACAGTTATAAACCATTTGCGCAAAGTTTGATTAGAAAAGAAGGTCGATGTTTCGGTGCCACACCAATTAACACCAAAAAACATGATTGGTCGAATTTCTATCTGCAAGGCCTTGGCCAAACGGAATGAAATCAACCCATTTCTTAAACGGGTGGTGACTGAGAATGAGAAATGGATCCCATACGACAATATTGTGCGAAAACGATCTTGGTCAAAGCGCGATTAACGGTGGCCAAACCAGGACTAACGGCCAGGAAGGTTCTACTGTGTATTTGGTGGGACTGGAAGGGAATAATTTATTATGAGTTGCTTCCAAATGGACAAACACTAAATTCAGATTTCTGCTTTCAACAACTGATCCGTTTGAAGCTAGCGATTGACCAGAAACGGCCAGAATTGGCCAAAAGAATAGGTGTTGTATTCCATCAGGACAACAACAGGCCACACACGTCTGTAGTGACTCAACAGAAACTTTGGGAGCTTAGTTGGGAAGTTCTAATACATCCACAATATAGTCCGAGCCTTTCACCAAGCTATTACCACCTTTAGCTTGCTTTGCAAAACTTCCTGGGTGATAAGAAATTGGGATCAAGAGAAGATTGGGAAAATCGATTGATAGAGTTTTTCGCCAATAAGGACCCAGATTTCTATGAGAGAGGCATTACGAAACTACCTTTAAAATAGCAACAAATTATACAACAAAACGGTGCATATTTGACCCAAATCGGACTATGCGAAACATGTTAAATAATGTCTTGAATTTCATGCAAAAATAATGGATTTCTTTTTCACCAACCTAATATTAAGCAAACAGTTCGAAGCTAACAACTTGATGCCATCGCGTAGAAGATAAATACACTAAATGGCGTTGCCAAAAGACGTAACAGTAAAAGTAGATATTTTACACAAAATACATATAAAATAGAAATTGTAAATAATAATAGGAGTTAAATAGAACAAAATTTAAGTATAGCATATGTACATAAAGGAACCTACAAAGCACATCACTAATAAAAATACAATTTGAATAATAATAAAAACACATTTTGAGTGATAATAAAATTACTGTTTGAATAATAATGAAAATATAATTTAAATAATAGAAATATTCAATTCTATCCAAACCAACCCGTTATGCGGGTAGTTAAAAGCTTCTTATTTACGTTTATTCGTAGATGGTCAGTACCATTACAAATTAAAAACTTGACAGATGAAATTACGTTAAGTATTACATATATATACACAATGGGGTAAAAGCTATTTTCATTTTAGGAATATACGATCTAAGTGATTCATATTTTTCAACGATATTTCAAAACCCCTGTTCTAGATGATGCTATAACTATCCAAAAATACATATGACAATAATGATAAACAATTGATTATATTTTATAAAATTAGCCATTACAAATATAAATGAGTCTTCTAAATTTAAATTCTTTGCTCATTAATCGCTGAAACTACAAGTTTGTGGTTTTCCAGCAAACACTGTATGACATTTTTCAGACGACTAACTAGGAAAATATTTAAAAATATTATAGGAAATCATTCTACGTGAAATTTCACAAACCCCTATGTATAAGTATTCAGTAAAAGATAATTGTGTAAATAATGATATGAAAGAATATCTGATGTTCGATTTTTACAGTTTGGTTTCGCTACTTAAAGGAAAATATATCGAAATTAAACATGAATCCAAAGTAAATATTTTGTTTTATTTCGTTCGCTCACGAGGCTTTGTTTTCCGATTATATGTATACAATTTCTACATTCTAGTTCAGAATAAATGTACATTCAATATATTTATCTCTATCATATGAATAGGGAATATATTTCGCATGCTTTTCGTGTTAACAAAACTTACTAAAATGTGTACCGCAAATTTTAAACGTTAGCTCTTTAAATGCATTGCGAAATTATATATTTGAGTTATGCATGGAATTATATTAATACTAGACATTACTTGCTCCCTTAACTGGATAATTCACGATGCTGTAAATGCTGTTGATATGTAATAGCTTTAAGCGTTCGTTTGTATTAAAAACATTCTTAAAACTTTAAACTCTTGATTTTAAAAAGTCAGGACGGCTGAAAATCAATTTCTAAAATTGAAATAAAATAATATTTTGCACTCCTGAAAGTCTAGTAGTTCAAAAATGGGAATCTTTTTTACCAGTACAATCCAGTAATTATGTCTTCCAGCAATAGTAATCCATTTCCGTAAAGTTCAGTCTTAGAGAATATATATTAAACAAAAGAATCATGCTTAACAAATTTTAAGAGACTTGTTTTAACTATTTAAACCAACATTCTTGGGTTTTTCATTTATAACTTACTATAACCACTCACAAAGTCCCTCGAAGTCTTTTTTTCGCAAAACCTCTTTTGTGGCGCATCTCAACTCCATAAAAGAAACTTAGCTACTGAGTTTCAAGTATGTACGTCTAACAATTCAAAAACGGAAATACGTAACAATAACACCCTTTATATCCCTCCCCCCCCTGCCAGGCATATTGGGAGCCAATTTTTGCAAAATCGCTTTTGTAGTGTATCTCTTTCTTCTCTATGAAAGGAACATGCCTACAAAATTTCAAATTTGTAGGTTCAATAGTCCAAAATCGAGAATACTTATGACGTCACTTAAACCCTTGCAATGCCCCTAAGGTGTCGATTTTTGAAAATCCGTTCTTAGTGAATTTTAATGAAAGGAACATGACTGCATAATTTTAAGTTTGAAGGGAAGTGTTTTTTAAACTGTGGGAGCACGACACTCCAAGGGAGACGTGACTACCAGGGGGCGTGAGCATATAAAAAGTCGAAAATCAAACATTTAAATAAAATATTAATTTGCTGAAAAGAATCAAAACAAAATACGTTCTGAAATAATAAAAAAATACACATTTACGCTGATGTAATATAATTTATATTCCTATATCAAGAAATATCTTTGTATACTACTTATGTTATTTATATTTTGCACATAAATCACAGACGTATTATTTGAATAAATCCCTCTACATTTATCTTGGGCGATGTAGTGTTTCATTATTTTTTGTAAAAATTTACCACCAAGTTGACAACTGCTGACCTAACACCCCTTTAGGTATCCCCTTGACAAAAACCAAATTTTCAGCTAAAATACACTTACGGCGGTCTCCACCAAAGGACCGTTTTCCTGATCGGGAGCTAAGGACTTCACTATAACCACGCGTTTTACACATGAGAAATTACCCAAGACATGACAATACCAACGCTTTAGTTCTAGGGCAAGTAAACCTTTGACCTCCATTTATACAGGTGACAGAGAAGTGACCGCCGCAGTTTCCATGCCAATCCCCGGTTTCAAAGACCATCGCACGAGGGGTAATAAGGACCAATGGCCGAATAGTAGTCCCAGCTACGTCCGAACAGAAGAATTTTTGCGTCACGTGTTGCTTTTGAAGTTGTAACATGTCCTATACTTTTAAAGAGACGAAAAGGGGAAACCCACACATACTCTCCACGACGAGCCAAGATCCTCCTACACACTCTATCGGACTCTCTTGGAGCATCATGTCGTCCTAACACAGCATTTACATTAATAATCTGGCTTTACCAGCACCTCCTCAGTGATGGCTTTCACACACCCAACAGTGAGTGAATGTTTTTAACGTTGCACTCTGATGCAACACATGGGTGTTCCTCGTAATTTTGAACCTAAACTGTGGGACGTGATTGTCACCTGAGATGACACGCCATCTTTCCAACCTACAACACCACACCAATGGGAAGACACGAAAAATTTAGCTTTCCCCATCTCCTTTACTCCGCGGGTCTTCAGAAGTATAGGAGCTCTTGACTATTACACTTAGGCTACCATAGCAGCATGCGCTTGGGAGAAATGTAACCTAAGTTCAATATTTCTATAACATTATATTATTTCCATCAATTTTGTTGGGTTTTTTTATTTACAACCATTACAGAATTTTTTGGTTACATAGGAAATAAGAATTGAATTTAATGTAATAGAAGAAAAACGGTTCCATTTGTGTGCATTATGAATTGCTTATATTAATGTAATTGCTTTAATTTGTATTTAAATTTAGACATTTCCCGCGATAAATGTGTTTCATTTCATATATTAAAAGTACTCCTAAATTTTAAAATGTAATGCTTATTTTTTTCATTTAATAATCAATACTAAATTAGTTTCAGTAAATCAGTTTTACAGAATATAATACATTAAATTTTTATTTTTATTCATTACCAATATCTTATTATAAACACATACACAAAGAATGTATGAATTGCTAAAAGTACTTGCGTGTAAACACATGCACAAACACTTCTATGGCCAGTCTGAAATTTAGCAGTACGGGACCAATTGCCAATAGCCCGTGTGTTGATGTGCAGTGGAACATTAATATAACTATCACTCACACACTGAACTATGCATTTTAATTCTATATTTCACTTTTATAATCATACTAGTTGGTATACCCGTTCTTTGCACGGGTGAATCGAAAAATTACACAATTTAAATTGAAGGATAAAGAAGTTTTAATGAGTTAATTTTACTTGAATTTTAAATAAAACAAAAAAGGCATTTTGCATATCTTAGCTGAACAAAAAATCGTAGGTCTATAGGTCTAATTGCTGATATAAAGGATTTTTTTTAACTTAAAATGCCTCGGTAACTCCCTTGTGGGTTGTGTGTGTGTGTGTGTGAGTTTTGAAAACACCTTCCTAAGCTAATCTCTACTCAGCAAAAAAAACAAAAACATATTGTTACAATTTTGAGTAATAAGTGCTTGAAATAGTATAATTAAATTATATTTGGGTATGTAATCCGTTAATATTACTTTCTATTGTATTCATTTTATGTTAAAATTGTAATATTCGCGTGAAACTCCTTTCCTTACATTATAATGACGATTTAATGGAAGCTTAGCGAAATGTTGGCTTAATTTTACGCGACCATGTTCCCAACTTGGTGATTGATAGAATGGTGAAGAAGTTGATATGATATAGCGCTATCTGGTGAGGATCTGCAACAAAGAGGATAACACAAAACCCCTTATCCACAAAAAAATGCATATACATGCTGGGTTTCAAAGTGATCGGTTGAATGATGTTGGATTGAATCGAAGTCATATATACAAACATTCATAAATATATATATATATATATATATATATATATATATATATATATATATATATATATATATATATATATATAATGCATAATATGTTTCTACGTTTATTAATTAAGCCTTATAAAGATGGCTATTACACTTTTTTGTTTTATGTTTACAATTTTTATCCAGATATTTGTTGTTTTATTTAAAATAAATTCTTCAGTTTAAACTGAATTGATGGAAATAATTTGTACACTAATATATATATATATATATATATATATATATTACTATTTTAAATCTTCATATGTTTGTTAAACGATATAACGGTTATGGAAATAAACAACGTCTTTATATACATTTCTCTATTAGGCAAATTTTGCTGAATGCGAAATTTATGTATTGTCTTTGTGCATTAGACCATTAAATGCTTGATAATTCTGCAGAAACACATACTTTATTTCAAACAATGGAGATTCCTTCCAATTCGCCCTATAAATATTCACTAACGACTTCCCAGGGACCAATTAAAAGCTAATTGAAACAATTATTGTCATACCTTATCTGTCTATTTCCTTTGCGCGTATCTCGCTTACTGTGGATAATGCATAGGGTTTTTTCTATGTCATATGATTTCGCGAATTATTGAGAAATGAACTGTGATATAAATAAATTAAATACAGTCGTTGAAAAGGGAGAAGTTTATAATTCAGCTGGACAAAATTAGTACAATTATTAATGTAACAAATAGAACTAACTACATTCTGAGGGGAAATGATTAATAATTAAACTTGTGTGTAATTAAATGTTTTAAAACAATATTTTTACTATATAGTCCGTTTTCTTTGAATAATGTTACTTTTGAACATAAAATTAGATTGAAATTCAAATTTCATAATTTTTGCCTGTGCATTTGTAAGATGTGGTAATAATCTAAATATAATCTCATACATTAAATGGATATCTCAATCACATTTTTCACATTATAAAAGCTTGCACTCAATATTTCTCAAAGATATTTTTAGTTTTGGATGCGTTTTCTTTGTGCTATTATGAAATAATTAATTTTTTTTCTTTTAAAAAAACGCATTGTTTTAGTAAGATAAATGTGAATTGTAAGATACAAACGTGTGTGTTTTTACATATTGAAAATCAGATCGTCTGAACATCTATGATGACAGAGTGACGCTTGATCAACACAGATATTCTAGTGGGACGTTTGCAACTCAGTCCCATATCCAACAGTGCCCACTGAACTTTGAAGTTCCGAAACACATGCACTTTGACCTGCAGTGTATGGAGCTGCCAGCTGAACCACTGTCAATAGTAGGACAGTCTCCGACATCCTTTTTCTTTTATGACATGTGAACGTCCAACAGTTTGGCGTCTAATGCAAGTTCTACTGTCATTTATCCACTTTACGAAAATATTAAACTATGTAGAGCAGCGTTTCTCAAACTGTGGGGTGCGTGATAACTCTAGAATGGGGATGCGAGCATATGGAAAAGTCGAAAAAAAAGATTATTTTTTAAAAAAAGTATTAATTTACTGAAAATTAACTATCGAAATATATTCTGGCCTAATAAAAAATGAAACACAAATGTTTTATACTGATATAAAACTCATTTAAAATAAATACATTGTGCAGTACTGATAAATTTATAATTAATACACTGCTGGACAATTGCTAAGGACGGATCACAAATTGCTATGTAGCATAACATTAAGCGAGACATGAGGCCTAGTAGGATAAAATATAGTTGCCACACTGTTCAGATATTAGAATAAAGAATATTTATTGTTCTGGAAAGTACAAAAGCTGTGAAACATCTGAAAGAAAAAAAAAAATGTTCATTTGATCTAGGCACCGAGAAATGGAACAATGCATCTAAAAGTCAACAGGCACCTTAAAGAAAGGTATCAGTACGGGATATGTCCACCGTGGAGTGTGATGCAGCATTCCACACGTCGTACCATACTTTGCACAACATTATCCAGCAGCTGTTGAGGCAATTTATCCCATTCCTCTGTGAGTGCACGGATGAGGGTGTTCTTGTTTGTCGGAGGATAGTTTGACTAGCAACTTACCTCCCCAAAGCATCCTACACATTATCAATGGAGTTTAGATCTGGAGAACGCGCTGGCCATACGAGACGTTGAATACCCTCGCTGTCTCAGACAATCCTGAACAGTGAGTGTTCGATGACATGTTGCGTTGTCGTCCATAAAAACAAATTTATCACCGAACGCACCAATGAAAAGACGAACATGAGGAAGTAGAACTTCATCAATGTATCGTTGGCCCGTCATAGTCCCATTCGCAACCACATGTAGGCGCGTGCGGCCATTAATCATGATACCGGCCCACACCATGATACTGCATGTCGGATATCGGTCCTTTTCCTGGATATTTTCTGGACGATAAGCAGTTCCACTCTCGCGCCACATCAGTTGGCGTCTACAATCCGATGACAGACTGAACCTACTCTCATCTGAGAATAGTACGCATGCCCAGTCCTGTTCAGTCCAATTGTGATGCTCACGACACCATTGCAAACGGACAGTACGGTGCTGTCTGGTCAATAGGACAACAACAGGTCTGCGTGCGTATAGTCCTCCTCCACTCAAACGTCTGGCAACAGTTTTTCGGGATATATGCTTTCCTGAGGCAGCAAGAAACTGATTTGCCACCTGCTGAGCTGTGGTGCGCCTGTTCCTTTTTGCTGATAGGACGATATATCTGTCTTCTGCAGGCGTCGTACTTTAACACGACCTCCCCCGTGCCGTCAACTACACATTCCAGTAGTTTTAAATGACTTCCACAGCCGTGAAACAACGCTGTGAGCGATGTCGAACTCCCCTGGCAACATCTGTTATATTTCGCCCTTCTTCGATCTTTCCAATAATTCGGCCACGCATAAAATCCTCTATGTGATGTCGGGGGAAGACATGCCAAAAATTTTAAGTTCGTCTATTAAATCTTTCCTGTAAAACTTTGACTTGAAACAACAACTGTCCACACGCGTCAAAACCTTTAAAGCTCTTATGAACACTATCACGTGATGAACAGACGTGGAAAAAATTTTGCGTACTCATACTTCTTCTTACTAATATCCCGCACTTATTCTACTTTTCCACATTTTGCTTCCTTTCATTTTGTGGTTGCTATGGATGATAGTGTTATCCGTCCTTAGCAATTGTCCAGCAGTGTATAACAATACTAAGTTAAGAACAAGTTTAATAATTACCAGTGGCCCCATGGGCTTGTCATACATAAAATTATATACAAAAATTAACACTTGATAATTTGTACGGTTAATAATTTATCCCTTAACTGTCAATTTAAAGTTACAGGATCCAGTCCCCAATGCCATCGTTTTTTTTTTTAAAACAGAGGCGAGTGCATGTGGTTTTTTAGGGGGGGAGAAAAGTAATACATAATCGCATCTTTTGAAATAAGTAAATCCTTTGCAAACACTCCCAAACTCTTATTATTGCATTCCGAAGCCTTCGGAATAATTTTATGGATAGCAGTACGGAGAAAAAATCGTACTTTAGATATATACGTCCGAGGCAGTTAACGTTTTGGCTGAGTGAGACGTTTATATAAGCCGGTGGCACTTAAAAGGTTAAAGTCGTATTGCAGCTTTAGTGTCAAAGTATAGCATTTTTGAATTCAATACATGATATTTATGTACAGGGGGCACGATAAAAATTATGATTGGATATTGGGTCACAAGTATTGAAACTTTGAGAAGCACTGATGTAGAGGGCAAAAATGCTGTTTCGGAACCACTCGTCGCAAGTCTTCGGACCATTACAATCTGACCTCTTATTAAATTCGCTTAGATCGCAGGGTTTCCCAAACAGCATAAAAGTATATATAAAGGCAATAATAACTCCTCACCTTCTCCAGTAGCAATTAAATATCGTTTCCTTTTAATCGCGTGCCCTCCACGTCTTCACGCATTCATTGAAAAATGTTGGAGCGTTTATAATGTTTCGGTTTGTTAATATATTTCATTTATTATTCGACCTTTTTTCATTGGAGTAACTGACATCATATTTATGTTTGTAAATAGCGCGTTCTTGTTTCCTGTTAACAATGAAAACAAAGAAAAAGCATAATCTTTAGTTTAACCATAATGCATGTTTCAAAAAATATTTGCTCATATAAGCACCGTTGAATGACGTATTACTAATGATAAACATCTTCAAATTCATTGTCTTAGATAACATTAGAAAAATAATTAGAAATTTTCTTCATATGTGTTTTAAATTCATGTCCGCTGCAAATATATTCTATATAACAATAATCGTAAAATAAATAAACATACCATTGTTGTACGATATCATTAATTAATGCTTAGGATTTTGTGAACAATTTGTGAAAAACCTATACGGAACTTTCTCACTAACCTTCTGAGACGTCTTTTTTAGGGAAATTTAATTCCCCTACCTATTTCCAATCAGCTCCAAAAAGAGGACAGGATTCCTTGTTATGCAGATTAGATAAAGTATTTAAGTCAAACGGAATAGTAAAGTAAAAAGCAGTAGGAGAGAGATTGAAGCAGAGAGGTATAATAGTGAAGTTAGAGGGTTTCTAGGTGGATAAATTAATCTCAGGAAGAGTTGAGATTCAGTGTGGTAAATATTGATTTATATTTAAAGTATCACATTAAAGCTTTATATTAGGAGTGAGATTAAAGTTAAATGTTCAATAGGAACATTATTGAATATAATTCTGGGATTTCTTATCGTTGTAATCTGTGCGTGATCGATATTCTAATTGTTAGTTAATTGGATTATTAAATATTTAAGTTAATTTAAAGGAAAGTCCCTTTTAAACCTCATATAACTATTTTGATATATTTGTTAATAAAAGTCTTTGATTCTATTTGGGAAAGATAACCAAATAAAGTTATTTATAAAAATGGCTACTGGCTCTTATCTGACTCCAAATTATTCTCGTTCTCAAAGTGAGATCCAAGGAGATCTCTTCACAAATTCTCAGTTCATTTTTAATACAGAAATTTATTTTTCTATTCTATCTATAGCTAAATAAAATAACAAATTAATGATGTTATTAAAACAGCTCTTTTTCGTGACAATTTAATTTACTGTCTCCATTATTTTTCCTTTTATTGTTCTTTAATAATATCAAAATATTTCTCTAAAAGTACGCGATAAATAACTTTTGGAATTTTTCCGTACGCGCAATTTTGAAACCATCATATTGATCAAAACCAAATAACAAATAATTTGGAAAAATAATTTTTTTACTAAAAATCTAAAACTAATATTTGGCTCATTTTTATGAATCCTCAGCGTCATTTCCATTAAATAACATGCTTTTTGAAAATCACCTGGAGCAATTCCTCCAACTTTTCATTGAAGCACAGCACGTTCCCATTAAATGTAGCCACCACTCATTGGGAATGATTCCTACGCTGCAGAAGCGTAACTCTTTGGGCCTGCGTTTTTCTTTCACGTGGAATGAATGTTTTAAGGCCTTTGTTTTATGGATGCCGTTGAATTATTATTTCATTATGTTGACTAATGCTAAGAAGGGAGAAGTGAATTATTTATGATATTGTTGTACCTTTTGAACCTTCTCAATTTGAGTGAAGGTAGAATGGTTATATTTACAAAGGGCGCTGCTTTGTGTGGATTGAAATTCGCTAATGTAAAATTAAATGGTTATATGACACTATAAATAGAATGTGCAATCTTTAAAGGAAACATCCTCAATTAAATAGGTTATATTTAAACCGATATTCAAATGCGTAGAGAAGAGAAAACAGCATATTTCACTTGAATATTCAATTTAAATGTAAGAATAATTTTTAAAAAAATATTTATATTTTAATGGGACGTTATTTCTTGCGAATCTGCAACATTGTTTTTATAGTTAATGCCGTGGGTTCATTTAACATAAGGTAGTAGAGCTCTTGTTACTAGCCATGCATTTTTAAAGGATTCATCAAACATTGCGGCAAGTTTCTAATTCTCAACATAGCTACACGGTTCCAGTGATATTATGAGCAATGTCAGTTGGATAGCGTAGTTGGTTTGTCACTCTCCAATGAGGTTGCGGGTTCAACCCTGCCCATGCCAGTGGATTTTCCTGATGCAGAAAATCGACAGCATCCATGTCGTTTGATTATGCGGCATATTAAAAATACCTAAAGTGCCTGTTAGGCTTGGGTGATTTGGTAAAATTAAATTCCTAGTACGATTTCGCATCAGGTGTTTCTCTCTGTGAAGAAACCTGGGTATCAAAATTACATTGCGACTATTGGTATGTGACGGATCTATTCGCGTAACTTCCTCTAATCCTCTTGGGAAATCTTTGGGCCATGAATTCGCGTTTATTCACAACCAATCATTTTGAAGAAGAAACCATGGTATGTGTAAATTATGTGTACTATATGTAGTCTAGGTATTCTAGCTAGAGAGGAGGAGAAATAGAGTGAACGTGATAAAATTCATTGGTACTGATCAGGCATTATAACTTTCCATAGAGTATTTCAAATATTTAATAGATGAAAATTTAAAGTGCCGATTGATCACTAAAGTTGAATTAGTATTAGATTTAGTGGAATAATAAATTTGATCCTATAAAGAGAGGATTGTTATTGATAGTCTCCTAATAATTCGTGTATCTTGTTATTTATCCAGATTTTGTTCATAATGAGAATATTTCTTCAGGTTGCTAATTATTGAACCAGAGTTTCTATTTTTGCGAGATCAATAAATAGATAGTTGTTGATTATGGCTAGGGTTTCTTCCCTTCCTCCCACATATCTGGGTGGGCAACAGAAATGATCTAATCCTTCACAGGTATTCCACCTGTTAGGTACTGTACTTAAAATGGATATCAACTTTCAGGAAATGTACTAGGTCTGCAAAGATAAATACCAATCCGCCCCATTATTGAAGATAGAAAAAAAGTATTATGAATCCTGAGAAATTTCTGAATCGGTCTGGGATGGAAATAAGATATCTATTTGGAAAGCCAATGATCAAATTTACAAATAGAAAAAAAGTATTATGAATCCTGAGAAATTTCTGAATCGTTCTGGGATGGAAATAAGATCTATTTGGAAAGCCAATGATCAAATTTACAATATTTATAGGAAACTAATTGCACAATTAAAAAAAAAAAAATGCTTTTGATACGTATTATATGATCATTGAAAACAAATGATAATTTCTCATGCATTGATTCCACCCATCGATTATCAGAAGCAAATTCTTAAGTAATCAGATTAGAAATATATATTTTGATCATTTCAATACATTTTTTCAAGCAAGTGCTTATTGATACGTTTCTTTTTCAGTTGATAAGTATTTTGAAATATTAAGTAAGAAGACCCAAGAACGGATGATTAGTTATAAAGTGAAATTGATGTTTTTAACTAAATAAAAATAAAACTGATGAAAAACATGAAACCTTTAGACCTTTGGCTAAATAACTTGGTATAAGTTACATTTAATATTTTTGTTCGTGATTGTTTTGATACATACGAATCATGTTTTACATTACAAAAATATGAAGCTTCTACAATTTCATTTTAGTTCCTTCTTTAAAACATAATTGCTTTTGCTATTTTAAGGTATCCGACTACGTTCGGAACCGTGATTTTGCAAAAGCTCATCAATGGATAAATTTCATGATATTTAGTGTCACTTAGATTAGAATACATGTATACAATTAATTTAAGGATATTTTGACAAAAAATATATTTAAATACAATATTTTGGCAAGAAATTAACTTAGAATAATCTTTTTTTCAAAATGTTATCCTTTTGTCAAAAATGATTCTAATATAATAATATTTTGCCTGTATGTAGCTCAGACCTCTCTACAGAGGCTCAACTAGAATTTTTGAAATGTATAACTTAGAAGTGGGATTATCCATACTTTACGACAGTAGAGGGGAGCAATTTTAAGAAAAAAAAACGCCAATTATTATTTCAATTGGTGGTAACTCTGAAAATAATGTGTAATTTTCAAAAATTCTATTTGAGTCTCTGTAGAGAGGTCTGGATTATATACAGGCAAAATATTGGAATAATAGAAGCAATTTTGACAAAAGAACATTTTGAAAAAATATTATTCTAAGTTAATTTTTTGCCAAATATTGTATTTAAATATTTTTTTTGTAAAAATGTCCTTAAAAAATTTTATGCATGTATTCTAATCTGAGTGACACCAAATATCATGAAAATTATCCATTGATGCGCTTTTTTAAATTCACGGTTCTGAACGTAGTCTGATATTTTAATAGAGTGTAACAGGTTGCATTATTCGAAATATACAACTTCAATAAACCATCGAAAACACTGAAAAACAATTGATACATTGTAAATAAAATCTGATATATTCTTTTTTATTTCTATATAAAATATCTTACACCGATTAAATTTCAATTAATTTTTGAAAATACAGTCCCACTTTTTCCAAGAGAAATATAGTTGTACACAAATAAATATTTTGAACAAAAAAAAAGTAATCATTATATATTTTTCTCACAAAAGCAATAAGTTGCTTTCTTGAAATGATGTTTTTGTAAAAATAAATAACTTAGATAATCAACAGTTAAACTCATGTTACAAATATTTCTTTTTGCATTTATCTCATTACTTTGTAGTAAAAAAATAATAAATAAAAAGAAATAATTAAAGAAGCTGGATTTTTTCGAATTGAGAGATTTGTGTTTCTTTTTCTTTTTTAATGAATATTAAACCGAGAGAAATGGTATTGTAATATTGAATAATGGACTTTGAATTTAATCCTAATAGAATCTTCTAACAACCCAATAATGATTTTTAATGGTATATCTAATATTGAATTTCATAACGTAATTGCCTCAATGTAAAAATAAATTGCTTCAACGTCATGTGGATTTTAAAAGAAAGAACCAACATTTTGCTTATTGCTTTTCTACAAGAGAAAATAATTTAATGAAGATATATCGTTTCTAAATTGTATTTTTGCTTTTTATTTATGTGATGTTATAAAATTAAAAATATCAGTTTTTTATCAATAAAGTATTAAGAGTGAATCCACTCCATTTCAAAATATGGATTTTATAATACATTTTGACTACATATTCTGAGATTTTAAATTCATCAAGAGAGTATTAAAACATAAGCTGTAAAAATTTTATAAATTGCAATAACATATTGCTTCTTAATGATTTTTGGTGTGCGTATGGGAAATATTTTATGTTTTATGCTTATGTAATATAATCTTTTCATATTTGGCTGAACAATTTTATAATTATATCTTAGAGTACCCGGTGAAATCATGACCTTGCTAGACAAGCGGTTATATTCACGAGTTCGAGCCTAGAAGCTGCTTTCCAAAACCTAAATAATTAAATATTTAATGTCAAAAGAAAAAAGCTTTAGTCCCATTTCTTGCGTGCTTTTCAAGAATCTTGTCTTCTATCTATCCAAATGCCACTGAAGACTCGCCGTGTAGAGTTTTTGCTGCACGTTAAATTTTCCATTGCTCAATGCAAGACGGATTCTATCCACGGTCTTTCAGTTAATCCTCTTGGACAATTATTCTTTAACAGTGGTTTGAGTTTAAAACCACCTTCCGTAAAGATAACTTGATTTTATGCTCATGTAAGTGCTATTTGAATACTGGCAATGCCTAAGTTAGTACTTGGTAGTTAATCGTTATTAGTGAGTCGTCAGTCCATAAGCTTTCATTCAACCAAGAACTGCCGATTAGCAGCTTCTGTAACATGCTTAGAACTCATCAGATAGGTGATCTACAATCGGGTCACGAGATAAAGATTTACTTGATAATCATAAAAGTTAGATTAGAAAACTAATTAAAAATTGTTCCCCTGGTTATTTAACTCGAATTAATAATAAGTTTATCCATAGGGAAAAAAGTAATTATTTTTTCACAATACCTTCTTCCGGTATCTCAAACTACACCTGCAACTCCAGGTAATGACAAATTTCCTGATGTCTGTGCACTTTGTGGTACTTGAAGAGGGGTTCCTAGTCCAGGTGTTGCCCTCGATACTTGGAACATTGTTCAAAATTACGAGGCCCATCAACAATAACTTTGTTGTGCGAGGTTAATTAACACTCAGTCACTAATGTGAAATTGTTTATATCTTTTTTTAAATATCATTTCTAAGATTAATTTTCCCAATCCGATGTATTTTAAATCCATCTACTAAATTCCATTCAACACTAATAGCGTTTTTTCTTTCTTTTTTTGATGAATAATATGCTCTTGCGAAATATTTTGAACAAAATACTTGTTTTATGAAAGTAATTAATGTTTTCATAATGTGGGGATAATGCCATTCTCTCTCTTTTATAAATCATTAAACCGATAAAAATATTAGTGAGATTGGCGATTATTAAAAAAATATTGGAACTCATCTAAAAATATTTTTTTAAAAAAATGGCTGAATTAGAGTTCTTAACCAACCTAAAAATCGCCAAAATTTTCAAGCGCCTTATATATTTAATTTTTATCCTGGATATTTTCGCTTAGTTGAGATGTAAAGGTTTCGAATTTTTCTTCTGGAAAATGTCGAAATCACAAAATTCTATTTTAAGAACCCTATCCTATTTGAAAGAAGTAAAAAAAAAATAAATCAATAAATATTTGAGAGATAAAATTCGTCATGCACATGCTTAGCAACTTTGGAAAAGTCTGATATCGACACACAAAAATAATATACATATAAAGCTATGATAAAATATTTGAGGTTTATGTCAACTGTTTCTAAGCAGAGAAAGTAGTGTATATAATATGACATATTTAAACGAAAATACTGTTGATATTATATTTGCTCCCTTAAAATAATTTATATGATCTAATATATTTTAAATTGATTGAGGTACTATCAATGCAGGTACATAAATATCCTAATGAAAACTGTTTCCCTTTTAAACTTGATTTAATAAAACCTTATTATAAGAGGCACATAAAATTTCGTTAGATAATGAAACAAAATCATATCTTGTAACGAATGGCAAAAAGATGGTACTAGAGCGCCCTTTTCTGGTCGTATGGATACTTGAGTCAGCCTGCCACCTCGGTAAAGTGCGGACGTGCCAATGTCCACCCGTGCAAACCCCTTAGTATTTGTTTTGTATTAATTGTTTTTATGTGTTTGTAACTGTGCTCATTTAGAATGTACAGCCAATTAAAATTATTTGAGCTAGCTGACGGTGTTATTTTTTGAGTGCAGATTACAAAATGGCGCCCAACGTGGGGCGCCATTTTGTGCACTTTCTACATCGTGGTGGCAGTCAGACTGGTTACTCGTCCATCCGGCCAGGAGAGGGCTATCTATTACCATTTGGGACAATCTTATATAAAAGCTAACACCTCTCATAAGATAATAAATAAAAACCTGTAATACATGTAACATACAAACAACATATATGACTTTATCAATAATTATAGAGTTATAAAATTTGTGTATTTCATATTGATCAAAACTCGGGTGGGGGGACTAATGTTTTACAAAAAGAAAAAAAAAGATAATTTCTTTGTTTTGTTTTTGTTTTTAGCTATTTAGATTATTTAATTATTTATTGTTGTTCTAATAATTTTTAAACAAGTAATATTAAAAAAAATTAAGTCGATTCCTCCTTAGATCATAAAAGAAAAATTTTATTTTAGCTACTTTTTTATTAAATAGTTACAATTAATATAAATATGTATATACATATGACAGAATCATGACATTAAGTTGTAATTAATTTTTTAGTCATTATCATTAAAGTATCGTATTGTCATCCAAAACAAGCGTGCATATAAAATTTCAGTTCAAATGAATGCTTTAAAACGTGAGAAAAAAAATTTCAAGTTTTGACACAAGTCGCTAAGTTGTCAACGTGGCTGTATTTGTAATTCTTTAAATAATTAGCTTTAATGAATTATTTTTTTATTAATTGTAATTAAATTATTGTATCGTTATCCAAAATAATTATGTATATAAAATTTCAGGTCAATTGGCGCTTTAAAATTTATTTTATTAACAATTGAAAATTCCACTAAGATATATAAATAGAGAGTGTGAGTTAATAGTAGGAATTGAAAAATACTATTTGAATTAACAGTCAATTGTTTAGTGATTTGTATGATAACTGATTCAGTATCGTTTTAAATAAATTTTTAAACAAATGCTTCTATTTTACTGTACAATTACTACATATAGATTTACACAAATGATAGAAGTATAACTTAAATTTCTGTGCGAGTTTTTGCTCTATTATAACTTACCCATACCCAAAGTTAGTAGTTTCGTTTCCTGATCCCTCAGGAACAGTATTTACTAAGATTTTCTTCTTCGTTTCTTCTTAATTATTAAATTATTTACATTTATATGCCCTCTTATCTTTGAAATCGATCAACTTACCAACTCAAGAGTTAATCTTGCCTTTTAATTGTAGTGGAAGATAGAGGTTTAAGTCTTAAGTTAATTTTACAGTTAATGCTTTAATTTGAGAAAAGAAAAACTTACAACCTTTGTTCAAGAATTTAGCACTTCAGAAATAAATTAAAGGACTTTTTATTGGCATGGTGTAATTTAAAGTTCTTTCAAGTTTGCTTTTAAAGCTTTATGTATGAATAATTTTCAGAATTTGCTTTATTCTACATTTTTTTTAAAAAAAATGAGCATTATAGAAATGAGGAAAATTACAAAATATAATAGTTTAAGTAAAATAATTTAAGCTTGGTTACTAAATATTTCAATATCAATTTTCTTTTTATTTTGTTATGTTAACATACATGACTTTGCATTACTAACAAACGATTATTTGCAAATTTAGGACATCAGTTTAATTAATATGTGCATATACATTATAAGGAATTAACTGCAAACAATATTCGTCTATAAATAAGGTATTTTAATATATTGAAATTTTAATTTTACCGTTTTTCTTTTTAATCTAAAATATCCTACCAAATTGAATAAAAATACTTCCAATTTTCTGAAACAAAAAAAGCAAGTTCACTATTTACCATATAACAACTTATTTGAAAAAAATTAAGACGTTGATGAGAGAATGTTAAAAAAATTCGAAAAGTTTCTTGACATACATTAGCTCTAGTTTAAGTGAGAATAAATTGGCAAAGAGAGATAAAAATAAGAGTAAAGTAGAGAAAGGATATTTCAGGAAAATATTTTTCTGAAACCATTTAATACCAGAGTATTTTCAACAAGACAATCATTTTTCTTTCATCATTTATAAATAAAGCGATCCAATGCTATTGGCTTGAGAACACGAAAAATTAATTACGTCAAGGCTCGCAATCGGGTATTTTGTTAATTGCAGCTGTTATTACGAGAAAATGTAGTGCTTCTAATAAATATTCTATTTGTTTCTTAGTTTAAAGAGCCTTCTGGCGATTTTAAGGAAACTAAATTATGCAACGAGTGCTTTAATAATTTTTTTGTGAATAATTTGTATTTTTGTTCATACATTTTGCTTCTAGACAGAAAAAATTAATTCAAAATTAATTATTAGCTTAAAATAATAAATAAATAATAAGTTTTTTAATATTTTAGTAAGCATATTGTTATAAATTGAGAAAAATTATTTTAAATGAAATAAATTGAATTTATTTTACTATGAGTTTGACATTTTTATCATTTTTGCAATGTGATATAATTTGCAAAAATAAGCAAATAAATAAATAAATAAATAAAAATTAATAGAGATATAAAAAACCAAATATTATAAGTACGTTAAGGGTTTTTTTTTACTAAATTTGAATTTGGGTAAATTTGATAAAATTTACGTGTTAAAAGTAAAATTGTTTATTAAATTACGTATATGATTAATCTATGTAGGATTTTTCTAATCCAAAGTTTCAAATCTTTGTTTCTAAACGAGAAAAACAATTTATTAGTTATCGCTTGAACATCACATAACTTATTTTGTGCAAAATATATGCATATCGTATTGGTGATTTTATTATGCACATTAAAAAAGAGGCAAAATATTAATGAAAAATATCCCAAAATGTATAACACTATTGCATGCATTTTGTCAAATACAGATGAAAATGAGCGTTCCTTTAAATTACATATATTTGGCAGCACTTTACAGAAAAGCGCAATATATTTCAGGGAATTACATTCCGTAAATATTAACATAATAATATTTCGTACATATTTTTTCAGCCAGGACCAGTTAAATGCTGATTGTCATAATTAATTATTTGTTAATAAATTGTTCACATTATTTTTACTTTTTTTGAATTACTTTAATCAGCAATTTTTTTTCATTTATCTACTTTAATCAGCAATTTTTTTTCATTTATCAATGTTTCTAAATCTGTATTTATTTCATTTCTACGACTAATAGAAACGGATATCTGAGATTTTTGTGAAAAAGATTTATGAAAGCTGTATTAGAAGTGTCACATAAATGCCCAGTAGTTGATTGGTTTCATTATTTTACGCAAAGCAAATGCTGAATTATAATTTATTTATATACTCTAATGCCAAGCCAAAAAAGTTTTGCATAGTTTTTGAACAACTGGAGATGCTTGTCAGCATTTGATTTGATTACGTCTGCTCTTTACTCTTTCACTTGATTTTATCTTTAATTCTTTGCAGAATAATGTTTCTTTTTAAAATTATAGTTTATGTGTGTAACTTTGTGATAAGCGGGAAAAAATATTGTCGAATGTTCTAAATATACTAGTTAAAACTTGCCAGTGTTCTTTAAGTTTTAGTTTTCTCATTTAACTCTTATTTACCCTTCAATGTTGCTTTGATGTATTATTAAGGACAATGAAAGGAAAATAGCATGAAAAACGAAAATTCAGCTTTTCTCGACAAAGTGACAATTTTGTCTGAATGCAGAATAACATTAGACATCTGTGTTTCTGCAAATTCTTGCTCTACAATTCAATCTGAAAAAGTCACAGTTCGAAATAAATGTATTTCAGATACTACACTTCATGTAAAAATATCGTTAACTATTCTATTTTTATTTTTGTACTTTATTTGGAAAAACTGAATTTTGATTTAATATCTTGGGATGTTTTCTTAAATCCTTTCAGACCTAACAAACTTAATAAAGGACAGCAAGGTAAAGTCCATCCATAAAAAACTAAATAATTCCAAGAGAGAGAGAGTGAGTTTTTCATCAAAAATTTATCCAAAGTTTTAAGCACGTGTAAAAGCCGAAAAAAAAATCATTTTATTTCAAACACGTCGCCATGAAGTCGAAAGCGTAGGGAACGGTTGGGATATTTTCTAATCAAGCTGTTGTAAATTAAAAATCCATTGACGATACTTTTATTTCTAGTAAGCCTACTTAAATCTAATACAATTTCCTCTTTCATCTGTTAACGTGCAGACTATTTGAGCTAGTTGTACCTTCGGAACCATTAGTTTTTGCTTGGAAAATGAGCGAAAAGATAAATTCATATACGGCACGTGATGGTCATCTTATGTTTCATGCTATGACGGATAAACTCGCTGCATGATTATCATACAATATTTAACAATTTAATTCCCGTACTGAGAATACCCTAGCAATTAGGCTTGGTGTGAAGGAAAGGGAATGACATATAGTTGAACCTGGTCCTTCTGAGTATGGTGGCACGTTATTCCATCCCTCTATCTAGTTCAGTTTTTTTTTCATCCTTGGTTTGAGTAAGACATTTTCGTGTCTAAACGTCGCAATAATTATAAAATAAAAAGTCGAGGTGGGCACACATTTAAAAATCTTCGTGAAATTTAAAAAAAACAACAAAAAAAACTCCAATTTAATATTTTAAATTGTTAAAAGAACTGTGTAGATAACTACGATTCACATTGTCTACCGTTCTCTGCAGCAAATTTAGATTGAAAAACATTATTTCCGCAACTGATCGAAGTGTCTCCGGGGTCACGTTCAAAAAGTATTGCGAAATGGGTGCCTTCAATTCAGCTAAATATTCAATCAGAGCACTGAACACAATATCTTTCAGATATAGCCCCACAGTCATAAGTCAGAAGAATTAAAATTAAGTAATTCGGAAGGACAGGCTGTAGGGAAATAGCGGCTAGTAACTATTGCATTTACAAAATCTTCTTCAACAGCTGCTTCAATGGATTAGCAATGTTCAGTGGTGCACCATCTTGTATAAAAAGGATCCCATTCCCACAGCCAGCTGTTGAAGATCTGGAATGACGCGATTGTACAAAATACACTCATAGCGCTAACCAATGATGGTAAAGGTAACAGGGCAAAAACATCCGTCTCCTAGACAAAGTATGAACCTATGATACATTGTGCTGTAAACCCGCACCACATAGTGACTTTTGCAGGGTGAAGTGATACTGGTTGAGTTGCGAGTGGTTTCTCTGTTCTCTATATTTGGAAACTCTGTGTAATGACACACACATATCCCGTCAGATTGAAATGTGGCTTCATCTGACCAAACAGTTAACCAAGTCCATTCATTGTCCACTTCCATGTGGGCAAGGAATTCTAAAGCAAAAGTCTCTCCTGCTGGCAGGTCAGAAGGAAGCAACTACACACGGCTAATTTTGTATGGATAGCAATGCAGGATGATTCGTAGAATTTTATGCATCGTACTCACGTGCCTGTCCAGTGTTCAAGAAATTCTCTGAGCATAGCGCGGTTGCAAACCACTGCTCGACTCATCCTGCACTGTTGTGGCCACTTCTTCAACAACCGTTGATTTAACCTTTTTCTTCCCTCTACCGGATTGCACATAAAAGCAAGCTGTCTCTTTGAATTTTTGAGAATCATTTTCTCCAGACTCCGGGCAGACATCGGACCAACACTTTTTTTCATACCCTCGCGTGTCCGGAGCTTCTGCAGAGCTATTGTTCACAGTCATTATTCTTGTGAGAAAGCTTTACAAGGCAGAGCGGGTCTTCCAATGAGACAGTCATGGTGAAATTCTCAGAAGCGAAATATATGAAAAGTCGTGTGTACCCGAGGTTTTTATAACAATTGAAATGAGTCGGGGACATGGCAGGAGTTTTCATTTACATTTCCTGGCGCTTACAGCACCATCTGTTGATAAAATGTAGAACTATTTTCTTCTTATGCCGTATGATTTGCCCCTTCTTCAGTAATCCGTTAAAATTTGACGTCATTCTGATGAGTGGCTATTTTTTTAGCGTTTTGAAACATTTTCTTTATAATTATAATCTCCTGATATATATATATATATATATATATATATATATATATATATATATATATATACGAGGCGTGTTTATAAAGTAAGTACCATTTTTAAATTAAGCCGCCGCAGCGCTGCGGTCACCGTTTAGCGCATGCGCGTCGTGTAGCTGCATCTGTTGGGAGGCCACAGACGCCATTACGGAACGATCCGATCGAGTCTACATCTGTTTGCGTGATTTTAAAATGCCTCCACCTATTGAGAATCCCGCCGAACTGCGAAGTGCGTGCTGTAATACGGTTTATCTGTGCTCAAGACTTCAAATCAGTTGACATTCATCACCAAATCAGTGAAGTGTATGGTGAAAACATTATGAGTGATGGAATGGTGCGGAAATGGGTTAGGGCCTTTAAAGATGGCCGCACAAACATTCATGATGAGGAATAAAGCGGGAGACCTTCAGTCATTACCAATGAACTGATTTAAAAAGTGGACTGTAAAGTGAAAGAGAACAGACGATTCATGATTTCGTTCTTAGCTCAAAAGTTTCGTGCTGTCTCAAGAAGTGTTCTTTACGAAATTTTGTCCGAACGTTTAAATTATCGGAAATTGTGTACACGCTGGGTGCAGGCTTCAGTCGGCAAGCTTCTTTGACAATGGCATACAAAAGCTGGTCCCAAGATACGATAAATGCCTCAATAGTAATGGGAATTATGTAGAAAAGTAGAGTAAAGTATGGCCTTTCAAGTGAATAAATTATTTTTGGAAAAAATTTACTTGTTTTTTTAGGTCAAAACGGTACTTACTTTAAAAACACGCCTCGTATATATATATATATATATATATATATATATATATATATATATATATATATATATATATATTAGATAATTTTTGATTTGAACTTTCGGATCTCAAATATTTTTTGATTTGAACTTTCGGATCAGGAATTTATTTTTTCTACCTTTACAACTATTTTAAAGATGGGTGCATCATCTTGGGAGTTTGAAGGTTCACTTATATTATGCACTAAATTGTTTTTTAAATTTTAATATTGCAATATTTTCCGGAATATGATGGCGAATAGTTTTATTTTTCAAGTATAATGATTTAATTTTAACTTTTTAATTTTTAATTTTTAAACTTTTTTTTTCTTCTGAAATTTGAAAATTTTCCAATTAACTTACCAAGTTGCAATAGGGGGAAGGTTGGCGCCATCAAACTAGTTTAACCACACTTATCGGTCCTAAGTCCGAGATTGCACTTGGATGTTTTATAAATTTTTATTTTATTTTATAATTTTTAATTTTGTTTGAAAATGATGGAACATTATCTTTTATATTCGCCATTGATATTCTGAAATGTTTTGGTATTTTGGGATTCATATATTTCAATTTTTAAATTGATAATTGTGATTGTTTATATATATATATATATATATATATATATATATATATATATATATATATATATATATATATATATATATATATATATATATATATATGTATATATATATATATATATATATATATATATATATATATATATATATACATATATATATATATATATATATATATATACACATATTCTAATAGACATAAGTATTAATACTAATATTGATGCTTCCTTTTAAAGTTTTTGTGTTCGTGTCTCAAAGACAAGATTAACCATATATCGGAAAGATTTAAGTTAGAAAGTACCATAAACTAAAGAGAGAGAGAGAAGATTATTTCAGCATTGTGTATTCTTATAAAAGTGGAACTTTCTTTCCTTGCATTGAATGCGTCTTTTCATCGAAGGTGCTAACCTAATTTTCATCCAGTCTTATATTCATTTTTAAATTCTTTTTTTGAACATGAAATTACAAACATACCAAAAAAATATATGAAATTTTGAACATATTTTAAGCGAAGTTTTTTGTTTAGTGGGGATAAACAAATTAATTAAAATAAGTTAAAGTTCAATGTTTGTTTTCGTTAAAATTTTTCTCCAAACTAAAAAAAAAGTGTTACCTTGTGAAATATATATATATATATATATATATATATATATATATATATATATATCTTCTCACTGAAACAGTTTCAGATTCACAAACAAAAATTCTCAATGGATACATTCAAAAATATTTACCAAGTGCATTTTATAGTGTAAACTGAAATATTTTATACTCCTAAGCAATACATTCCCAGTAAAAGATTGTTTATTTTTACTCTCAATTTTTTAAAATTCTTTTACGTACAAATAACATTATATATTCTTAAGATGAGACATTCTTTTTTAAAAAAAACTGTTTTTAAAATGTGCATTTTTAGTCGAAGCAAAATATTTACAGACCTTTTTTTAGATAGTTTTTAATAATTTTTTTAAATAATAAAAATAACACTACGCTCATTCTCTTCTCTCTATGTCCTTATAGCAATCCGTGCCAAATAAAAAAAACCCATTTTCTCTCGCATATGTTAAATCTCTCTTTATTACACACAATTTCTGTTCAAATATATTAAAATGCATCAACTCCATATCAAAGGCAAATGAAAACACGAAATTATTACACCCAATATTTTATTTGCGATATCACGCCATTTATATCTAAATCTCCTGGACATGTTTTCCGGATGCCCAATAAAAAGACTTATTTTAAATGTTCTTTTCGATCCGTATCTGCTTTAGGCACGCTATCTCTTTATCTTTTCTAATAACCATTGATATCACGTGAGTAGCAATTACAAATCCATTTTTTTAAAGAAATTATTTTTGTCATTGGACATTCAAATCGAAATTAGTCTACGACAGTTTCTTTTGGGTTTTACTTTTTGTGAGTATACGTATGTATCCTGCGAGAAATTTTATTGCTTTTTGCGAGTCATTAATGGAACTATCATTGAATACATATTGCTCATTATATTTTATTGAAAAAGATTTTATTGATAAAAATGAATATTTATTTTTATTTCAAAAAAGAAAGGTAGTTTTATGTACATTTATCGATACGCGTTCTTTATTCCTAGTTCATTTTAAAGTTTGCAAGAATAATAAAATACCAAGTAGCTTGGAACAACTTGGAACACATGAGCGAATGTTTTTCTTGTGTACTGAATAATTGGAAGAAAAATGTTATATGTCAGTGAAATAAAGTTAAAAATAAATCGTTAGAATTTATGCTTTTAATTTCAGTATTAACCCGGCATCACTCGCTCGAAAAAAAGGACTGAAAGTTCTCGCGCAGGTTGTCTCATACTGAGGGATGTTTACATTCTATTTTACCTTAGAATTTGCATACAAAAAGTTTAAAAAGGAGAAATGTAGGAAATGCAAGATATTTATTACATAATTTAGCCGTAAACTTAGATATTCTATTCTTTTTATGGAGGCATTTATTACATTGTTCATACGCTCTTTTAACCTCGTCGTGAATAAGTGCGATGTTTTCACTGGATCTTTTTTTTAAAAATCTGTATCTTTTTGAAACTAAAGTTATAGGAATAAACTTGTCTATTCTTCATATTCAAAACTTTTGGAATCTTCTTTTTAATTTTTTTTCTTATTGTTCCAGCAATATTTTTTTTTCAAATGTTCATCTGAAAGTGGATAAAATGTGTGCCAGTTGTCTTTTTTAAAATTGCGTTCTTCCCAAATGTTTTTGTCTCTACATACAAAACATTTATTTCCAACTGTGTCTCTCTCTCCTAAATCTGGATCGATTTCAGTGGAGGAGTCATACTGGCTGTTAAACATTTCATCATTTGATTCTTCCTCAGCATAACCACGAAGAAAATTTCTCAATGCAAAAAAAATACCGTTGTATTATATCTATTAATTACTGCATCTGTTAAAGTACTTAAATGTCACATGTCTTCATAATAATTACAATAATATGCCATAACATAAGGAAAATTTAAAACGTGTTCATGCATTCAGGATGGTAACGGTGATTAACGCGCAGGGTATAATATATCTGAGAAGAGGTGGTATCCAAAAATATATATTTAGAATTTGCCTAAAAGCTAAGACCCCTCAAAGGATATGACCTTATAATGTCAGCTTCGCGAGAAACTACCAATTTTCCAAAAGAGGTTAATAAGGAGTGTTGAAAAAGTCGGACGGTGAGTATGACATGCCCTGCGCGAGATGAGCCCGGAAAAAATGTTCTAAGATTTTTATTAATTATTCGTTAATTTCTGGATTTAAATGAATTGCACCATTGAAAGTATGGTTCTCAAATAATGAATTAGAAAGTGTTTTTGAATTTTCTCATCCTACTTGACCGAAAGAAACATCTAGATTAATTACATGGTTCCTTGCGTTTTTAAAACAATGGAGAACTGTTGCAAAATTTGTGAGCAGCAAGCTTTTATGACAACCAATACAAGCCAAGATGTAGGCAGGAGTGGCTTAAGACATTGTAATTCGAATAAGAAGAGTGAGTTTATAACCCTTCACAGACCTTTGAGCTCGAGTATGACCACTGTGAAGCCTAGCAAGAATCGTTTTATGTCGCCTACTGTTTGTCCCGAGCAAAGCAATACCAGGACGGTTTCCTTCATGTCATACATGGTAGAGTCCTACTTCCAAGGGGAACAAATATCTTTTTGCACCCTGGTAGCAATTTCTGAAAAAAGTTAGGCAGCCATCATGTGTAGAATACTTTTGGCTATCCTCTGGTTGAGACATTCTGCAATCTCATTTCCGCAGACATTCACGTGCGACGATACCCGAAGAATGTTTGTTTATGCTAACTTAAATATTTATTTACTAATTCCTATTTTCATTGAGTTAGTGCAATGTCATGTGGTTTACCGTTTTCAAACTGTATGAAAGTTTTTCTTAACCCTTCAGGAACAGCGGAAGGAGAAAGAAGTGTTGCCTCAGACCCGTACTTCCGGAGAGGATATGCACATACGGGACCGTTCGGATTTTCCTGCTAAGCCTAATTTACCTGAAAACTTCATTTAAATTTTTAAAAGCTATCTCAAAAATACCCTAAAACTTACAATTTAATATCATTCATAATATATGAACATGGAGTGCAAAAATTTTCCCTATATTTAAAAAAAAATAATTGCAAATTTTAAAGAAATGCTTTTATTTTAATAAAAAAAAATACATACACTTTCAAAAAAAAATTGACGAAAATCCCACACATTTGCATACGAGTATATAAATATTAGAAAACTAATCCAAATTATTCAAAACATAAACAGAAATCCATGGAGCAATAGTTCACCAAACTTTAAATGTCCAATTCTCTCGAAAAATCTAAACATATGCAGTTGTTTATATTCATAAATATCTCGGACCTAATTAAAAAAAAACACGGAACCGAAAGCCCATATTGAAGTTCAAAGTTTTGTGAAACATTATTCGAAGAAAAAAATAACGGTTTTTAACCACCATCTATTTTGCTTGTAAAAATTAATATAAAAACGTTCCCAACTTTGATCAAACCGGTGGGGCTATGGGCCTACGAGCTTGGAAGGCTCAATCACATATATAACACCGTGGATCGTGGAGGAAGAAACGCATGATCATATATATGTGATCATGGTCCTGAATAGGTTAATTAACTACATGTTTTTTTACAAATTTAATCATAATTTAATTCTAAAATTATCTGGAAATTATAGAAGGTTTTATATTACCGTTAAACAGATAATTATTAAAGTATCATGAATACAGAACGCGGCGATTTTAATCAGATAATCACAATTTCGCATTAAAACAAATGAAACTCATAGTCACTATGGAATGTTTGACTCTATTATGACTTTTCTGCAGCACTTTTTAAAGGCTCGAAGAAGCTGCTAGGACAATCTAAAGTTTACTTGTAAAAATTCATTCAGGAATCCTTTGGATTATTCTTGGCGCATCTGTTTGTATTGCTAAATGTAGTGATTTGGTGGCATGTGTCCGCAAGATATTTCCTATTCACACGGTGTTTTTCTTTCTTTGCATGCAAAATAATCCTGACATTCACATTTTAGCAGAGAAGTGAGAAAAGCCTACATACATGTTCCAATATTATTTTCGTTCTTTGTGACGAATCTGTACGGAACCTTTCCACTAATCTTCTTAGGCGTCTTTCTGGGGAATATAAATTCGCGTTTATATTTCCAATCAACTGCAAAAAGAAGTATGGGATATTTAAATTAGATAAGGTATTTAAGTCGAGGGTTGCGAGATAGCAAGAGAGACGATGGTAGGCTATTGAGCCAGTAACGTTAAACGCCTTACTAGAAGATTCAAAGAGATTATAGATTCGTGAAGACGTCGGGCTGCTAGATGTACCAGAAAGCTGATATAAGCCAGCGGTAAATATAATTCACGTACGCTTAAAGTAAGCGTCAGATTCAGCTACTTAGTTAAAGTTAATGACAGTTAAGAATTCGAATACGTGTGTTTCTCGGATCTCCTATTTCGGTAAACCTTACTTGAGTTTGAGCTAGATTATTAATTAATTGTATTCTTAGTAATTTAATTTAATATAAAGGCAAATCCCTTTGAACGACCTAACATTATTAAATTATATGTTATCAGAGATTTTTGAGGATTTTTTCTTTGCCTCAAATTAATCTTGGTGTTCAAGGTGTGACCCAGGGGGGTCATCACATCTTTTAAAACTATTTAATAAATGAACTGTTAATTAAATAGTACAAAACTAGTATATATGATCTCTTAAGGACCTACTATTTGAGATTATAACAGTTGATCTTGAATTCTTGCAGCAACATACGAAGGAATTTAGTGGAATTCTAATTCTAATTGCACATCCTAACTGCTTCGGTTATACATCGTGCTGGTTATACATTTATATATCTTGTCGCAGAAATCTTTTAAGACTGTTAACCTGGAAGATTTTGCGACACATGTTTCACTGAATTATGACTTTTTCTATTAGCGGGTCTTCGACGAATCCCCTTGAAAAAATTATTCTCAAACTATGGTTTGAGTTTAAAACCACCTTCCGTAGAGACGACTTCATTATATAAGCAATTTTAAATAGTATCTAAATTCTGTCAAGTGTTTTTATGTTACAGTAAATTGTTTACATTGAGTAGTTAAATGTTAATCTTAAGCTGTCAGTCGTTCGTCCTTAAGTTATCATTCAGGCTAGAACTGACATTAAGACATGTAGAAATAATAAAAAAGCTGATTTGAAGAGGACTGTAATAGTTTAGGAAAAGGCTGATAAGCGATCTACTAGAGGATCGAGAGATAAGCGTACATTTGATAATCTTATAAATTTAAATTATATAACTAATTAGGATTGTTTTCACAGTTATTAAACTCAAATTAATCGAAAGTTGATTACTCATAAATAAAAAGTTATTATTTTACAGCAATTGTTGCTTGCTCAATGACTCAGATACACCTTCAACCTCTGGGTTGTGAAAAAGAGTCCTATTTTACATAATATTTATTTTTTCTAATACGCATAGTTAAAAAAATCAAGTAAAAAGTGTTTTTTTTCCTGGTATAGAAGTTTAAGTTGGCATTATTATCCAAGATGGCGACCGATTTAACAGCTGGCAAGTGATTTATTCTCAGTTTGGTTTGGCAATTCATCAAAACGATCATCAAGCAAGGCGTAGATTCGTCGAATGGGCCCAAAACGAGATTGCCGTTGTTAACGATTTTCATAAGCGAATTTTGTTTAGCGATGAAGCGCACTTCTGGTTGAATGGTTACGTCAACAAACGAAACTGCCGCATTTGGAGTGAAGTTAATCCACAAGTGTATGTCAAAACACCGTTACATCCAGAAAAACTGACTGTTTGGTGCACTTTATGGGCTGGTGGTATCATTGGTCCGAACTTCTTCAAAAACGATGAAGGCCACAACGTTACAGTCAATGGTGATCGGTATAGAGCCATGATTACTAACTTTTTCATTTCTGAATTGAACAATCATGATGTCCAGGAGCTGTGGTTCCAACAGGAAGGCGCAACATTTCACACAGCTCGTGCCACAATCGATTTATTGAAAGACACGTTTGGTGACCGCCTAATTTCACGTTTTGGACCTGTGAATTGGCCTCCAAGATCTTGTGATTTAACCCCGCTAGACTATTTTCTGTGGAGCTATGTAAAGTCATTGGTCTATGCGGATAAGCCACAAACGCTTGACCATTTGGAAGACAACATTCGCCGTGTTATTGCCAATATACGGCCACACATGTTGGAAAATGTCATCGAAAATTGGACGTCCAGATTGGACTACATCCGAGCCAGCCGTGGCAGTCCTATGCCAGAAATCATATTTAAAATGTAATGTCACAAGATTATCTTTCGAATATAAAAAATTCATGTCAATGGAATAATACATCGTTGTTTTATTGCAATTTAAAGTTCTATACCTCTAAAAAAACCCTTTACAAAACTATTATCATGAAATTCGAAATTAAAGTTATTTTAAATTAAGAGAAATGTAATACGTAAGGCATTTAGTCGTGAAACAGTTATGTTTTTTGGTGATAGTTAACTTTGTTACACTTTAATTATCTCTAAAAGTTAAAAAAGTACAGTTAAAATTACTTAGTTGAAATCACTCACAAGAACCAGGCATGCAAAGCAAAAATCAGTCTCTGTTGAAAACAGTTTCCTCATTTCAAATAATAACAAGCACATACGTGATGAACATCATCAGTTGTTGGCAAAATCAATACAGCATGGACATAGATTAACTCACGAGCAATACATATAAATAAAATCTTTATTTTTCATTTATTACTATTAGTTCACACTCTTCCTATATATATTTATATATCTTGTTCAAATTTTCAATCATTAATAAAATACTTTTTATACAATTACTCAAGTTCAAACACATTTTTTAAAAATATTTTAGTGGGGGACACTCGATGTTAATACAGTGTTTTCAAACATTAAATCATTAATTAAATTTAAGGAATTAACTTTAGTTTTATTTGTGGAAAAATTTCTCTTATATAAGATTCTATTTGGCTCTTAATATTGTATTTATGTTTTATGTATTTACATATTTATATTTATTGTATTTATTTAATAAAAAGTAACTAAAATAAAATGTTTCTTTGTTGATCTAAATGGAATTGACTTTATTTTTTTTTTAATATTACTTGTTTATTTCTCCTCTTTTTGAAATTATGCTATCACTACGCTGGTGGTTTTTCAAATGAAAAACTAAATAAATTTATTCTTTAAAATGAATTCAAAAGCACTTCTCCGAAACATATAAGTAATTTAAATAAAAAGGTTTTACTTATTTTCTCTTCTCAGATAAATATACAATTTCCTGTTTCCGATATCTATCTTTAGATCTTTCATTCGTTATACAAAACATGTTTTGTGCATTTTAAAAAGTTTCTAAAGTCTGGCACTTTTTATCAGAGAAATTCTATTTAAGGAAAACGTTTACTCTATTTACTTCTTGGAGTCCAGAAGAAAACCATTTTCTTTTTGTTCTATTTCGTTGCTACCTTAACTCTCTGTGGAGGAGGCGAGAATGAAAAAAACTGCAGGTGTGATCTGAAAACTTCCCTGAAACACCCCTATTACCTTTTGAGAAAACCCAGTCTCGAAACAAAAAAGCAAAAAAATTAAATAGAATAAACAACTGGGAAGTGAAAGACTCGAATATTGTTCAGATGCTTGAGTGTTTTCCTTTTTGTATTCCTTTTTGTTGCTCTGAGATAAATGGTAAAGCAATGATAAATAGCTTAAGCATTTTGTGTGTGTAGAAGTTAATTTTTGTTTCTCATATGGGGGTAAAGATGTATGAAGTTAAAAGTTATTACGATGTTATAACTGATAGTACTCTACTTTGTAAGTAGCATTAAGCACTGATTACATCTGTATTAAATGGATTATATTGGTTGTTAGTTTAGTGACTCAAACGAAAAAAAAAAATTAGCACAATCGATACATCAGTATAAGAAGTCCTTTAAATAATTTCATTTTATTTTTACAATTTTATTTTAAGTAGTCTTCATATTGTTAATTTTTATGGAAATATTTGGGTCATGGAAATATTTATTCATTTATTCCTGACAATGGAGTAAAACTGAAAAGTTATCATTTAGTTTTCCATCGAATTTCAGCTCTAAATTTAAAATAGGAAATTTAAATCGGTATGTGAATCATTTTTTACATTATTTGTTTAATAAGAAAACTTAATTAATAAAATATATCTGGAAATCCCTTTTGTCATAGTAACTGTAACTTATTTCTCCAAGCTGCAGTAGCACCCTCTAGCAAACACGCATATTTGGTACAGATTAAAAGAGGAAAGAATGTGTCACTTTGAAAAAACCATCTATGTATTTTACCTATTACTTTTGTTACTGATATGTGTTGTCTTTGTGTAACATCTTCATAAATTGATGAATAATTAACACACCAACATCGAATCTAGACCATTGCGGTCATAGTAGCCTAGTGGTCAAGGTATCTGATCGTGGCTGGCATGTCAGAGTTCGTGCCCAGTACCACTAAAGACCTATCGTGTAGGGGTGCGATGCACGTAAGACTTGTCGAGAGCTCAAGCGTCCTCCCGATGGTGTGGTGTGACATCGAAAAGAGGGAGGTGTCAGCTCAGGTTTCGTCCTCGTCACTTGATCATAGTTCAAAATGACGAAGTCTGTCACGCAAATGCTTCGAGTAGCTGTAGAGTGCGACGTTAATATTCACTCACTCACTCACCCCATTTCTTGTTGTTGTTGCTCATGCCACCTGTCTGAGATAGTCAGATCGAGACCCAGGAAATTCATCGTGGCAATGGGCCAGAAGTACGCCTGTCGTTGACCTTAGCCTTGAGCACCATACAGGTGACAGTACGATTTAGTTCAGAGAAATTCCGGACAGGAAGATAGAACATTACGATAGATGGCGCCACCATCTATCTCAACCTTCACCATTTAGGTATGTAACTTCACCTCATTTAATTCATTTTAGATGTCCAACGCTTTAGAAGTTTATTTACATATACATATAATAACATTTTGACTTGATTTATTTGTTTTCTAATCCCTTTATTTATAGTATGTAATAAAAAAAGCAAATAAGAAATAATAATTATAAACAGCAAGGAGGATACTTTTAGGCGTTATGCTTGCTCATTTTTTATGCTAATCTTTCCGAAATACGTTTACGTACCTACAAAAAATTTCATTTTTCGATCTCATTAAAAAATATGCCTTATATATTCAACACGTATATGTTTTTGATACTAGCATTCTCGGAGAACACAGTATATTTTTCTTTAAAATAAGAGGAAATAAAAAAAATACTGGAAATTGATTTCGATTTAAATAAGCAGGAAAAAACATTTATTTTAAAACAAAACAATATATTTAATTTTGTCGATAAAAATTTGTGTATTTTGAGTGCCCCGTTTACTTTACTGATGCTAGTCTAAAATTATGCCTATTTTAGTACTAATACAAATATATACTTCAAGTAAATCGTAACATGTAATTATTCATATGAAACATTCACTAAGATTTATATTCAGTTATTTATGGTTGCATTAGCTTAGTACAAGGGTATTTTTTCACGTATAAATTTATATTTATGTATTCGTAAATATGTGTATGCAGATGAAAAATTAAATAATCTTTAATGCTAATTTTTACTTTTTAGTTAAAATTATTTTATTATTTTATAATTAGGTGTCAAATTACTAATAAAACTTCGATTTAAAAAATAAGAAATTAGTTTTAAAATCAACAAATAATAATATTTTAGTGTACTTTTTGCGCGTGGAATTTAAAAATCACTGCTGAATACACATGGGGGATTTACTTCTTTTATGAATATTTTTTCTCATTTAATCATCAATGTGATAGCAAATTTACCAAATATGCGCAATCTTAATTATTTGATTTAAATTAAGTTCTGAAATAGCCTTTTTACGTGTTTTTATTTTATTTTTATATTGAACGTATGTGCGTTTTTCGAAGTAAAACGAAGTGTGGCCCTCGTCGAGTCGATTAATTTCAAAATATATTAATATTAAATATTCGATGAAGAAATACTCCAAAATTATTTTAATCCAAAAAATTTCATAAAATTACTAATATGAGAATTGCGGGACAAAACCTATCACGCCGTAATTCAAATATCTAAATCAAACAATAGGGAAAAAATAAAAATATGCTCTCCAATTTACGATTCCAGAACTAAAAACTAATTCAATGTTTACTATTGATGAAAGTTTTCGCTGTGTTTTAAGCAAATGAAACATTTTATTTTGGTGTAAAATGCCCAAAAGAGCTGATTTTGTATGCGACGGAAAAATGAGAACACGAGGGTACCTCCCTTTTTCTGTGTAACGAAAAATTCAAATGGACTATCTTGTAATAAAGAAACTGAAAGTACTTTTTCACGCCACAGCAATGATAAGTTATTGTAATATTTCCTTATTATATCTTGGAATACATTTTCCAAATATATCTTCTTTTTGTGTTTATACTTGCTTGTTTTAGTTCAATACTTTTTTGATCTGTATCATCTTTCCTCCCACTTGTTGGCGTGATTTCGTGAAAAGGTACGGATATGTGTAACAGGAAGTGACGTAAGCGTGCGCTATTTGATTCGACCAATGAGAACGTGTGGTGGTGTACAGGGCATCGGGGTACGGATCTAGTAGCCATCAAGCACTCGAGCGCTTGACTCTAAATTTAGAATTGGTCGGTAAAATCTACCCCTTAATTGCAAGAATCTATACATTAGAGCAGAGAAAATAAAATTGCTTCTGTACACAATAATCCTGAGACTAGTTTTAACCACCAGTATGCCGCGCTAATCTGGGCACATGTAGCTAAAATTCCTATTAATCAAATTGAAGTTTCTCAAAGCATCATTCTTCCACAAATAATAAAAGCTCGATGGTTCATGAGGAATAAGGACCTCAGATCCGCGAGCAAAATGATGCTCTCAGATAATTTATCAAAAAATTAGCAACTAACTTCTTTCAAAAAAATGATAACTCTAATAATCCTTCGATCTTCGATATTGAAAAATTTATCCCTGATCCTAATTTTAACAGATCCGACAATATTCTTTCGGATTCTCTCTTCAATTAAAATTTTTAATTAAATTCATTTCACTCTTCTCACCCAATTTTAAAGCTTACTTTTACTCCTTCGACGAGGCTTCGTAGCCTAATCGTTGTAGTAGCTGATTTGAATTGAAGCACCCCAGGTTCGATTCCCAGGAATACGCTATTTTCAAATTTACTTTAAATTACTTGAATTTTCCCTGGAAATTTATTTATCCAGATCGAATTTAATTTTACAAGTTCTTTCCTATTTTTTCAAAATGTATTTTAAAAAAGCTGTTTATCTGATTTCAAATCATTCAATTTTTCTCTCATTTCTACAACTGTGTTCTAAGCTGTATTCCAATTGGTCAGGCCTCACCTCGCCTACCCACTGATCGAAATTTGTTTTCATTCTCAGTGCTTGCACCGTTTTTGAAGATATTCTTCTAGCACTTAAATCATTTTAGTAGTTTTAAATTTTAATTTTTTACTCTCATATAAGTATATTTTACTCTTTAAGTATTTTTTATGAACATAGGGCAAGAGTGAATTCGTCACATTCACTCAAAATCCTAAGGATAAGAGGCTATATTTCGGAAGAACTAGATACTCTGGTCATCCACCAATGATACTCTCAATCCACTTCGCACACACCAGCAAGTCTTAGACTTTACCCAGGATAAACTTCAGTCTCAAAGAAAAATAAGAGTTTATTTAGAATGATGCAAATTTATTGTCAAAAATCCAATCCTTGAAATACAACATTCAGCAGCAATATTCACAGACTAAATCTCAAAAGGTTTTCACACCTTCAACAACACTCAGGTACAATTAACAGTGCCTAAAATACACGTATGTAAAATATTATCCACAAATACAGCCGAGCTAAACGGTAGTCAAAACAATGCTCACAAATCGCTGGTTGAAACAAGACTGATTGTTTCGGCGAGCACTGCTCTGTTTATAGACACGGCGGAAACTTCCAGAAAGATAACCGCTTTCGTTATAGAGCGTGGAGGTAGTGGATTTCTCCACAAATTTCTAGAAGAATACAGAGGGTCCCCAACTTGCCAAAATGGTCACCAAAAATTATGCTTAATCGGCTTTATCACGAAAATTCTTCATTTTAAAAATATCTCGTCCAAATATTTTTGTTTGAGTGTGTTTACTGTGTGTTTAGATTTTTCCTCAAATCATTTTCCTAATGCTTCTATACTTGTTCTATCATCCCTGTCTTGTATACAATTAGTCTTTCACCAAAGATATTATAAATTAATAGAAAAACTCGACGTAATTGCTGGTATAAGAATATATATCGTGTGTCTTTCAAGATTTCTATTTACCTCTTGGAGAAAGAACAATTCGTCACACTCAAGATGTGAGTAAGATGCATATTCTTAAGCTTAATTTAATTTGAAGAGGAATTATATTTTTTTACTCCCTAAATCTCAGGATTTTTTTTTCTTTTATGATATTCGTTACATAGATTATTTTGAAGCTTAAAACCACCCCCTCTAGATTGAAATTACACCACAATAACTTTCTTAGGCTAATTAGTTACCGCGCGATGAATTATTGTAAAAGGAATGCGTAATTGGCGAGAATAAGTTTTCTTTGTAGTTTTCTCCCCCTGTTTGCAAGAAAATGTTTCTAAAATATCATTTTTGCGAAAGAATATTTTCGGGGTTCGCGCGTTTAAAAGATTTTTTCAATATTCTTGATTTTGAAATAGAAATATTTTTCGCTTACCTATAAGCCCATTATATATAAATTAAAAAATAAAAAAAAATATTTTTTTAGAAATTTCGGAAGTTATATTTTTTATTAGTACCATAAGTTATAAAAACTGATAATTACTTATACTTATTATAACTTTTAGAAAATTTTTATAAAATGTATACAGATTTCCAAGGGTAATTATTAGTTTCATAATACTATTATATGAAATGCTTATTAATCATATTCATCAACTGAAACTTTTAAATAACATATGATATAATCAAAATTATAGCGGATTTCCTTTGCTCCAGTGAAATTCATGTTTAATATTAGTATTCATTTTATTAAATTGAAAATAGACAATATTTACTTTATTTTATCAAAAATGTTATACAAACGGTGTAATTATACCTTTAAAAAAATTCTGCTCCTAGATTAATAGCAAATATTAATCATTTGCCTAGTACTAATTTGAAAAGTTTTTGATTACAAATTATTGAACCAATGTTCACTACTTACTTAGTACTTAGGACTTAAAAAACGTACATTTAATTATTAATTAGGATTTAACACATTAACTAGGAATTATAGTTATATGCTAGGAAAACACAATTTCATAGTAAAGAGTGTTTTTTTCAGGTATAGAAGTTTAAGTTGGCATTACTTTCCAAGATGGCGACCGACTTAACAGCTGCCAAGTGATTTATTCTCAGTTTGTTTAGGCAATTCATCAAAATGATCATCAAGCAAGGCGTAGATCCGTCGAATTGGCCCAAAACGAGATTACTGTTGTTCCCGATTTTCATAAGCGAATTTTGTTTAGCGATGAAGCGCACTTCTGGTTGAATGGCTACGTCAACAAACAAAACTGTCGCATTTGGAGTGAAGCTAATCCACAAGTGTATGTGGAAACACCGTTACATCCAGAAAAACTGAATGTTTGGTGAGCTTTATGGGCTGGTGGAATCATTGGTCCGTACTTCTTTAAAAACGATGAAGGCCACAACGTTACAGTCAATGGTGATCGGTATAGAGCCATGATTACTAACTTTTTCATTCCTGAATTGAACAATCATGATGTCCAGGAGCTGTGCTTCCAACAAGACGCGCAACATGTCACACAGCTTGTGCTACAATCGATTTATTGTAAGACACGTTTGGTGACCGCCTAATTTCACGTTTTGGACCTGTGAATTGGCCTCCAAGATCTTGTGATTTAATACCGCTAGACTATTTTCTGTGGGGCTATGTAAAGTCATTGGTCTATGTGGATAAGCCACAAACGCTTGACCATTTGGAAGACAACATTCGCCGTGTTATTGCCGATATACGGCCACAAATGTTGGAAAAAGTCATCGAAAATTGGACGTCCAGATTGGACTACATCCGAGACAGCCGTGGCAGTCCTATGCCAGAAATCATATTTAAAATGTAATGCCAGAAGATTATCTTTCGAATAAAAAAAATCATGTCAATCGAATAATACATCGTTGTTTTATTGAAATTTAAAGTTCTATACCTCTAAAAAACACCCTTTATATTTGAAATTACAAATTTCTAAGTTTCCTTTAATGCAAATTTAAATGAATCTTTATTTACTTATACAAGTTTCCGCTCTTGCTGTGCTCATTGATAATGTGTATTCCTAATTTTGTAGCATTAAAAGTTTCATACGTTTACAAATTTGTCTAGCTATTCGAAACTGCATAAATATATAACGTGTTTCTCCATTAAGCACGTTTCACTGAGTACAAAATTGTTAATTGTTCTAGTTCACTACGAAAATAAAATATTTAATAACTGTTTGCAGAAACAAAAACTAGATTTCAAATAATCTTAGTGTTTGCGTAAAGATTTCCAACTAACAATTTAAAGCAAATTACTGTAAATTTGGCCACCGGTTAAATTCTTTGCTCAAAAGCGTTTCTTCATTAGATGGTAAAATATAAATTCTTATCTAAAAAAGGTCTAGAATTTAAAATTATTTAAATTTGTAGAGAGGGCCATAGCAACAACATTTGCACCAGGAAAAGTCATTCCTTACGGCTATTAATTAAGGGTTAAGTTTACTAAAACACTATACTTCCAAGTATAAACTCTATATTTTAACTCAACGATAGTGAGTACTAAATTGTGATATTTTATCTTGACTTTTTCTAGATTATTCAGTGCTTAAATGATTACTTCTTCCTATCATCTTTATAAAGTTATATTTATTCCCTTTAATTGAATAAAGTTTCAGAAAGTAAGAGTACCTTTTAACTAGAAATTCCTTAACTTTTTATGAAATTTGTTTATTTCATTATCATTACATTATTTTGATATTATTTTATCAGAAGCTCTTATTCCCAAAATATAATTTTTTTTTTCAGAAACGCTTCTTTGTACCCCGTTGAGAAGCACTGATCTAATTCAGTGATTCATATTGATATATTATTAAGTATATTTTATTTCAAAAATTTTAAATTTACTGAAGTTTTCCTTAATTATATATTTAAAGACATATAGATACAAACTGTGAATTTATTGGCGATTCTTAACTATTCATTACTCAAGCAAACGTAACTTGCAGCAACAAAACATGAAGAAAGCGTACAGTGGACAAAAGGGTTCTTTTTATTCCAAAGGCTCCTATTTTTAGGAACTTAAGAAGTTTCTCTACTCGCAAGATTTCCGGTTTAACACCCTGATTCTTCAGATTAGGTAGCTGATGTAATAATGTATCATTTTGCTGTAAAATTTGGCGATGAGGTAATGTTCTGTGCCAAATATGCAGTTAAAATTGTATCTCTCTTAACACTAAAACGTCCATCGGTGACAATTTGAGACCGGAACCTGTTTACTTTGGTCTCCTTTCCGCACTTTTGCAGAAAATTTGAAAATGTTTCATGACTTTTAATTACTTCTCCTAGTTACACAGCAAATTCGTGGGGTTCTAGATTAATTAGGGGTCATTTTATGATTTTACAACACTAAATATACCTAGAACGTCCGCTGGTGTCATTTCGACACTAAGGCAATTTATCATTATAAAAAGCTATCGTTCTACAAAATATTGTTCACTAAGTAGATACTAATATTAAAAAAAAAACTTCCCAAAATCCCTCATAAACTTTATTTACCTTGAATATAGTGTTTTGGAGTTCACAGTGCAACTGAATCAGATATACTAAAAATATAGAGTGTCTAAGTGTAAATTTACTTAGTATTTGCTTATCTGCCCATAAAAAAATGAATTCGATTTTCGAACTTAGTGCAGAGGAGACACTCTGACACGAGGGCTCTTAGAACAGCTCTAATCTCTAAAGAAATTGCTAGTTTGCTGCGAGAGCTTTCTGATAATAAATTGGCTGTAATTTAGATTCTGATGAAAACATAAAATTGAATGAAAGTGACTGCAAAAAATCTGAAGAAAGTGCAGAGATGCAGTTGATGATCTTCTAGTAAATCATGATATATATGTCACTAGGGATGGCCCAGAATGGATGCCGCATACTAGTAATGTTCATGGCAGATTTGCAACTGGAAATGTTTTGCGACAAAGCAGCGGTTCAACAAGCTTCACGAAACATAATGTCACCGTTAGTTTTCTTACAATAAAAAAGGGTCATAATTCATGAAATAATATTAAAAAGCATTAAAACTAAACCGTATTGCACAGTAGTTCTCCATTTATTTAGTTAAAACAATTTATTTATGTGTTTTATATCGTGGTCTCGAAATGACAACGGTGGACGTTTAAGGGTAATCGAAATCTTGGACGTTCTAGTGATAAGGTGGGTAAATAAAAATAATAAAGTATGGTTATGTTTTGGGGGCTTTTGGACCATATAATGAGTTCTTCTGAAAACAAAATTAAAACGTAGAATTGTTTGACATGTTTTACTTCTTTAAAAAATGTAGTGCCTTTCTTTATTATTATTACTACATATATTTTTAGTTACACACACAAGTTAGTTACTTATTACACACACACACACACACACACAAATTTTCAGTGTGTAATGACTAGGAATTCACAATTTCCGTCAGCAATACATTTATACTCGAAATCGATGCTTCTCACTGTCCATTGTTTATTGATCGAATCAAGTAAACGCAATTTTAAAAGCGAAGTGAAGGAAAGAAGGTGCAGGGATGCAATAAATAAGGAATAAATAGAAATTCGGTTTTCCACTGGGACGTGACTGCTTTGACGAAGTTAAGAATACCGTTGGACATCTGGTTTCTGCGAAAACGTGCTCCGAAAGTCAGGATAGAGAGAAATGAAAGAAATATCGCAATTTTTTACATTACGGGACTATTTGCAGTTCTCATTTACTGGATCTTTTTCGAGGGCTGGAAAAAATTTGTTTCGAATTAGTGACAGTAAAAATATCCTTGCCGAAACTCTTTTCATATGATTTAGGTATGATTACTTAAATAGTTGCGTGCCATATGAAAAATATTTAACTATTACGAATAGAAAGTAGTTACACTGATTTATAACTTGTTCTTATATTCCTAACTAGTATAACTTTTGTAAAAGTGTCGCAATAATGAAAGGATTTATAATTTGTGGAACACTGCCAGACACATTGTTCGGGAAATCTTAATATTCGTAATAGATTACTGAATTAAATTTAAAACAGTGATAATAAATTTAATGTTGCCAATAAATTCAGCAACTGAATATTATTTACCATAGGTTCTGCCAGTGCATCTCAAACTATCAATACTGGCGTCCCCATTTCAATCACAATTTTTATCGCGCCCCCCTTATACATTAATAATGTGCCAGATGCAATAATAATGTAATTTGACGCTAAAGCAACAGACTTTATAATAAACCGTACAAATCCATGACATAAGTATTAAATTTTGTATATGTTACTTTTAAGCAAAAAAAAAAAAAAATAAGTAATAGGATATTTATTATGTTTTTTTTTCCTTTCTCTAATTTTTAAATTGGAACATATTGCAAAATGCGGTTGTTGCTTAAAATACAAAATATAGATATCAGCTGAATGTAGAAAAAGAACTCAGAGGGTCAATTTCTATTCATAAGCATTCCTTTGAAAAACTTTGCTCTGTAAAGACAAGCCCATGGAAGTCGCTAATACTTATTAAACTTGCTCTTAATTTAGTATTAATTAATTAGTTATAAAATACTCTGTGCAGCACTGATACATTTAAAGTAGACCGGCTGAAGTACCCGCTCTTTGCACAAGTTCATTTGTAAGAAAATAAAACATTATTGATATAATCGCTTAATTGTAAGGAGAGTAAAGCCAAAAGTGCGACAATGTTTACAAAAATGTAAAATGATTTTTTTTTAAATGATTGCTCAAATTATAATTATTTTTAAGCAAACTGTAATTTTAAGCCTCAAAGAATTAGTATCTAAAATTGTGATGTTGAATAATGAATAATAAAAAAAATTCTGATGGAGAGAATAATTGTATTATTTTTAATATTGAAAGCGAAAAGACTTCAACATGTTTTAACCCTGGAGAAGGCACTTACTCTATACTAATGGTTGAGCGGGGTTATTGAGTCACCCCAATCCTTTTTTTATAATTATTTTTATATTACACAATAAAAATCGTAATTACAGTGAATAATTTAATCAAGAGAAAATATACTCACCTACTTCAAGGACACAGAAAATATTTCGGAAAAAAAGTTATCACACCGGGAACTCAGACAAAACAAGTACATTAAAATCGTAAAAAACGTCTGTTACTCTTAAAAAAGAGGAAAATATGTGTTAAATATATTTTAGTTCACGTTAAGATTGTCAAACAGGAGGATGGTGTCAGGGTCATTGGTAACAATTAAAAAGTTTTGATAGAATTACCGATTTCATGCACTCTGTGCTCGGTGTGACCACTCCCGGATTAAAAGTGTATTACCATATGGATGTTTCAAAAAAATTATGTAAAACGTTTTTCATTATGCATAGCTTAGTAATCCTTCAAACTTCTCTAAATGAAAAAAAAACTAATACATAAGGCAGGGACGTAACTAACCGTACATGTGAGCTCGAAGATCAAACCGCAGCAAATACAATCTGCTGCCTACAGATGATGGCAATAATATATAACACAGTGATGAACTTTTTATCTTCCTGAAAAATTTTGATTAAGGGTTTGGTCTTTCCTCTGAAAGAGTAGCATTTTCGATTTGAAAAGATAGTGTAATTAAAAAATTTCTCATCATGGGATTACAGCAAATTGAATAAAACGTTTTTATTTGGTTATTGTATCAAAGAAAGCTAAAAAATGAGGTTTTGAAGTAGAAGCTTTTATTTCTGATGATGTAAAATCGCAGATAATATATATATATATATATATATATATATATATATATATATATATATATATATATATATATATATATATATATATATATATATATATATATATATATATATATATATATATATATGCATGTATATATATATGTATATATATATATATATATATATATGTATATATATATATATATATATATATATATATATGTATATATATATATATGTATGTATATATATATATATGTATGTATGTATATATATATATATGTATGTATATATATATATATATGTATGTATATATATATATGTATGTATATAATATATATATGTATGTATATATATATGTATATATATATATATGTATGTATATATATGTATATATATATGTATATATATGTATATGTATATATATATATATATATATATATATATATATATATATTATTTCCGTCTAAATGTGTATATTTTTTCTTATGTCAGAAAGTATTTTGTTTTACTTCATTCTAGTAAATAAATTTTTTTAAATCTCTTATTTTCCATATGGTCGCGCCCCCCTTATACGTTTATCGTGCCCCCCTGGGGGCACGCCCCACAGTTTGAGAAACACTGGGTTATGCTATTGTAAAATTTTGCTATAAAATAATGATTGGATAAATGTGTGAATAATTTGTTTTCTTTCAGTTTCCTAAATTATTTGTCGCTAAGTGTTGTTCCGCACCAATGTAATATCACATGTATAGGAGATATATGCACACACACACACACAAAATCGTCAACCGTTTGAAAAAGAGGTGCAAATATGAAATTAATCGTAAGTATCAGAGAAATTATTTTAAGATATATGATAACGTTCTTCATGGCAAGACAAATATACTCATAAATATCAAACATTTAGGGATTTTTGTGTTTAACAAGTAAAAAATAAAAATCTGTGTGAAAACTATAAACTGAAAATTAAAATCGACCTCTTCCATTTTCTAATTTTGTTAAGTGTAATGCTTAGTTATATGCAATAAATAATTGTATTTTTTACAAAGTTTCAAAATAAATTCTAAATTATAACTAGCAGTTTTCTTATTTTGGGATCATTAATTTTTAACGTTTCAAAATTATAATCAGCGTCAATAACTTGGCTGAAATATTGTTTATTCGATGCATTTTACTAAAATATTATTTCTCCTCGAACTAATAGAGTATTCCATTATTTTATTGTATATGTTATATAGCTTTATTACTTTTTAATATAAATTTAAAAAACTTCTTTCGTATCTAACCTTTAAAAATTAAATGTAAAAGTATACTCGTATATGCATTTCTGTTGCAGTAACAAACTTTAAAATTCGATTCACTGAAGTGTACAATTTACTGAATTCTTTCAGATTAGAAATATTTCTAGAAATTTTATTTTGTATCAAAAAGGCTTTTAAGAGCATCAGAAGCTTTTTTTTTAGTGAATCGTTTTTGAAAGCTCGAGAAGTTGAGCTGAGAGCAAAAGCTCTTGCGTACTTAATCCTCACTTTGAAAAGTGTCGAAAGATTAAATTTTAACGGACACATTTAAAAGATAAATAAAATGTTAAAGCTATAACTCTAGTATAACGTTCCTTATTTTTTAAAGACATGTAGTTATTTTATTTAATTTTATGTAGATGTAAAAATGCATGGTTTTTAAAGAAATAAACTATTGCCTTTTATTTATTTATTCAATTATATTTTGTTTGCCTATACGAAATCAAAATTATATGCGTATCTGTATATTCATCTGAATCAATCTCTTGTGTTTCGCATTCTTATTTAGGGATCGAAAACTTACTATTTAGCGAAATAATTTAGTAACAAAATAGTGGTTCTTGTTCATATATAAAAATTTATTTTACGCAATTTTTAAAACATTTTATCATGATTTCTTATTAAATGTATTGATTTACTCGTGTTATCAATAACATACAACTTAACGAATATAATCACACTATATTTCCCACCCTTTTAAATATTTTTTTTGAAAAAATTAAGACATTTTTTTCTTCATTATTTTATCAACAATATGCCTAAAACACTCCATATAACTTATTTGTTTTTTTAATTTAGTACTCAAGCTATAGAAATAGAAAATAGAAAATTTTATATATATTAATACTAATACGCCTAAGAAATTATTTATTGTATTTAAATGAAAGAGAGAAGGAATTCCTGGCATTATAACGGCTAAAATCTTAATAACTAACGAAGAATAGTAGTAACAGTCAGATTAAGGGAAGCCAGGAAAAATAATTCGATAAAAAAGAGTACAAATAAATAAGCGTAACTTCATTCATAGAAAACTATTTTAGGATAGCAAAAATGAATGTCTATGGTAAATTTAAATAGTAACATCAACATTTTTGTAGTAAACACGTTTTTGAGAGGAAAACACATTTGTTCAGGAATTAGGGATTTGAAGTAAGATAACTTTCGTATGCTACTGTTAATTTATCATTTAAAATGTTTCGTATACTTAATCAACCAGCGGAAAACACTTTGCATTTTACTCGTCTTGAAACAATAAGTTTTTTTTCCCTTAATGAATGCATTGTTGACAGCACATGAATTAAATTACTATTTTTAAATTAAAAAATTTAAGTATAAGAGGAGCATTTACATAGTAGTACTGTTTGGAAAAGTCATTACAATAAAATTTATAGGATTTATTTATTAAAAAATTTGACTTTTACAGATTTTTATTAATTTTATTGCGAGCGCAATAGATTAAAAACAATACACGAATAACGTAAAAATGTTCATTGACTTGCTTTTAATGGGAAGAAGTTAACTATGAAAACTATATATATAATCAAAATGGCTTCATTAAAATATTTATCGTAATTTGGAATTACTTTCTAAAAAAAAAAAGAAATGAGCCTTACAGTAGCCGTATATGATGTGTAACATCTGATATGTTGTGGTGGTAAATAAACAATAGTGATTTATATTCTGAAAAAAAATGAATCGAGTATGACTGCAAATAATTTTTTATCGAATAACTATAAATTTAATGAAAATTTTATTTAATTAACACCAGGAGTAATGCTATTTTTTATCAAAAAGAATTATTCTAAAATATGACCCATATACTTGTGATTTCAAAGTATTTAAAAACCTATTGAAAAACAGCATCAATAACAGTACCACAGTTAGTATTCGAAATATTTTTATTCGTGTTCATTTCGTGCCGGAGTTCATCATTCCAAAAATCTATGGGTGGCTCAGCTTTTGCCAAACTGATGCTACAGCAGCGTTTCTCAAACTGTGGGGCGTGCCCCCTTGAGGGGCGTGATAACTCTACAAGGGGGCGCGAGCATATTGAAAAGTTGAAACTAAATATTATTCAAACCATTATTAATTTACTGAAAGTAAGCAGACAAAATACTTTCTGACATAATAAAATATAAAATACACATTTACAATAGTATAATACACTTATAAAAGTACCTATACTCTACAATGTATTTTATTATTTATTTAACAATACTAAGTTAAGAACAAGTTTGATAATTGCCAGTGACCCCATGGGCTTGCATTAACACTTATATTGATGATTTGTGTGTACGGTTTATAATTAATTCCTTAACTGTCGATTAAGAGTTATGCAGTTTGGTCCCCAATGCCACGGTTTTCCACGTTTATGCGCGTATTTTGATGTTTTATTGAGAGGGGGGGGAGAAAAGGAATAAATAAGCAAAATCCTCTGAAACAATTAAATCCTTTGCAAAGACTGTCAAGATTCTTTTATTGTACACCATAACCTTAGGAATAATTTTACGGTTAGCAGTGCACTGAAAAGATCATACTTTGGAAATACGTATATATACGTCCAGATGATTAATGCTTTGGCTGAGCGAGACGTTTGTATACGTTGGTGGTGCATATGAGGTTAAAGGCGTACACACACACAACACACACACAACACACACACACTACACACAACACACAACACTACACACACACTGCACACAACACACACACACTACACACAACACACACACACTGTAGCTTTAGTGTCAAAGTATAGTATTATTGAATTCAATACAATGTTGTTGTATGAAGAGGAACGCGATGAAAATGATGATTGAATAGTGGGTCACGAGTATTGAAAGTTTGAGAAGCACTGTGCTGCAGTTAAAATCACCACTCAAAATCATTGGAATCAAGTGATATAAGAGCAGAACCATCTTCGGTATATCCCTTTAAGACCCGAATTATTTTTATCTTTAAATATTAAATTCTTCTGGTTTTTAATACTATACGGAATACAGCGACACTGGGAAAAATACTAAAAAAATTCCCACTCCCCCACTTGAACATAGACGGTACCCGCACGATCGTGCGTGTTGTGCGTTATCTGTGAAACAGGTCACCTATGTAATTTTACGAGTTATACATTTTTAGCTCTAAATTGATAGAAAAAACAATATTAATTCAACTAAACTTGTTACAAATAAAGAGATTATTGATGCATAATTAACTCTCTTTTATTAATTCATTATTTATTTCCTGTAAAAATCTTTTTTTATGTTCTTTGGCAAATATAAATAACCATTGCATTTTTCACAACATGTTTTCGAACTGCTTTCGCAGTTTTCATACCTGCACTTGCGGGACATTGAAATGTCATCAACACATCGAAAATGTCTTCATCATCAGTTAAAATACTTCTGTTAGTAGGTGGAGAAGCTCATAATGCTTCAACTATCTCCAACTTAAATTTTAAGAAATCCATTTTGATTTTTGGGGGGATTTTATTTAAAATTGCATCTTGTTTGCACAGAAACCATGAATTTACAAAAACTAAATCAATGTCTTCAATGTGCTATTAAAAATAAAGTACAAAAAAAAAAAAAAAAAAAAAAAAAAAAACAGGAAATTTAAATTTGTTCCAGAAAAATAATTTTCGAAGAAATTAAAGTGATTTTAAGCAATTTTGAAAGCAGCAAGTTCCCGGGAATAGAACCCAGTAGTAGGGTGAAAAATTGTATATCGTCGTCGTCATTTAAACGCGGTTAAAAATTACATGGTATATAGCCAACAGCCGTTACACAGCTTTGTAGCACGATGCTAAACAATTTAAAATTAAGTTTTAATTGTGGGATAAATATAATTATTTCTTCTAAGGTTCATTTTTTTCTCAACCTTAAAAATTCTCCTTCATGACTATCACATTCCTTCTACCTGATATTGAACGCATTTAGTCGTAGTATTAACAAATAACACAATGAAACTATTTTGGCTTCCCTATTTTTTAACCACATCATCGATATTCAAATCCTAAAGATGTTATTTTTACATATTCCGGTAAAAAATAGCAGTTTTAAATTCCTTTTCTAGTCTTGTTTGCATCGCTAACATTTTACCGTGTCCAATAACCATCGATTCGATGTCTGTGACAATTAGAAGTGAAACGGATATTTTGTGTTCTTCGCCACTGGACATTCAGCTGAAATTAGTTTGCGCAGGTTTCGTGTTTTGCTTTTTATGACATATGTAAATTGCCGATAAGAAATTTTATTGCTTTGTGGGCGTCGTTGATGTCTCTTACAATGAATACATATTGCTCATTACCTTTTATCGAGAAAATTATATCCTGAATATCAAATGTGATTCCTTTTTGAAAAAAGGTAGTTTTATAGAAAAACAGTCTAATCTTATTTATTGAAAGTTTTTTTTACCCCCTTTTCTCAATTTTCAAGCATGTTAACTAATTGGAATGCACAGCAGCAGCGGTGATGGTTTTGGATACTATTGATGAGTGATTTTATCTACCTTTAAATTTTGTATGCATGCATACATATATATTGATGCATACATTTTGTATTCACATATTATTATTCGTTTGTGTGCCCGAGATTCGTTGTTTAATAAGCAATCCTAAGCTTTACAACTAATAAAAGCTGATCATTATTTAATTAATAAATGTTGAAAAATAAATTAAGTTTACATTATCAGTGCTAAACTTTATTCATTTGTGTGATTCAACCGTGGAATGAAGAGAGATGGTCATGGCAAACCCTTTTGATTTTAGCTCATAATCCAGTGCAGATAACATTATGTCGTCCATATTTACACGTGTACCCATAAATTTTGCGGGATCCTTTCATCTGACAAAACGCCGATAAACTATGGCCGTGAGAAAAACAACACACCACCTGCGAGTGAAATTAGAAATAAGAAAAGGGGCCACATCAAACCATGAAAGTGCAGTGAGCAGTCAGCTTGAAACAAACGTTGCGTATTGTGTCCACCATCACCAATAAAATAATTTGTAGTATTGGAATACTCAATAGTATGAATAACTTTTATCTAAATGCAAATATTGTATTTAATAGCTGTAGACTAAATAAAAAAAAATTTAATTTCTTAAATCTCGCGAAACTCATCAATTTTCCCAAACAGTCACAGAGTCGAAATTTTAATAGTGGTCCGTGTATACTTAATCAAATCCAATTGATACTGTTGTGGATTGCAGTTTAATATCTACGTCTATGAATTCGATATCATCTAAGATTAGTTAAACACAATAAGGTCTTGTTTTAATATTATATTCTCCCGTGAGCGGAGATATACTGGAAATTTTTTTTTCTGTTTTTTATGTTCTCTTTCATAACAATTTAGAAAATGATGTGTTGTTTCCTGTCAGTTTAGAAAAAAATATAAAAGTTAAGATTGTGAAAAACATATTTCCTCTTTTAGTGCTATTATTTGACCACATTAGAGTATTTGCATTGTAGAGGATGTGATGCACGTTTAAAATTATGGAGACTTAAATTCTTCAAATAGACTTAGTGTTACGGCAGCGTTTCTCCAACTGTGGGGTGCGCCCCCTAGGGGCGTGATAATCTTATCAGGGGAGCGCGAGCAAATCAAAAAGTTGAAAATAAAAAAAATGATTTAAAAAAATATTAATTTACTGAAAAGAAGAAACAAAATACATTCTGACATAATAAAAAGTAAAATACACATTTACACTGATATAATATACTTATAAATGTATCAGCATTGCACAATGCATTTGATCATTAATTAGTCAATAATGAGAAAGAATGAATTTAAAAATTATAAATGACTCCCATGGGTTTGTCATACACATAATTATACATTAAGTTTAATACTTATTTTGATAATTTGTACGATTTATATAATTTAAGTCGTTTGAAAAGTTTTACCGTCAAAGTGCATTAATATTGAATTAAATACATTGTTTTGTATGGAGGGGGGGGGCGTTGAAAAAGTTGATTGAAAATTGGATCCTAAGAATTGAAAGTTTGACAAGCACTATGTTACAGTCGTTCTTGCTTCTTGACCTTAATTGAAAACTATGAGTTTCATAGCCAATAGTATATGTACTGCTTCAGAGAACGATGATCAGAAACGAACTGTCAATTCTCATATTTCATTGTTCGGATTTATATTAAATCAATTTAAAACCATATAGTCATTAGAGTCAAAGTTTTTTTTTTATTTTCCCAAGTTATTTAACTGTTTTTTTTCACATTGGTGTTCTACAATTAAATTATTTGAAAACTGCAATAATAGTATGTGTAAATTATATTTGAAAATATTTCACATTTAATGACCGAAATTTAAGAGAATATCAAAAGGTTTTGGCTAAAAATAGTCAATTTGAATGTTATCACTGCTATTTTATAAATTCTTCTCCGGTTGAATATGCATATAGAAATATACCTTCTTTTCTTTGGAGCTTTCATTTAAATAAAGACAGTCTCAATCTAAAAATAAAAATAATTTGCAATAATCAATACCTATATCTCATAGTGAATAATGAAAAATTAAAATAAATTTTTTGTCCCATTTTATAAGTATTAGAAGTAAAGGTCAATACATTCTTTAAAATTGGTAAATGTTCTTTTTTTCTTCATTTGACTTGAAAAAATATTGTATTTTGCTGAAAAATAATCATTTGAGTTACATTTGTACTTTTCTTTAAACGAAGGAACGGAAGAAGGTTCGATAAAAAAATAACTCTTGTATGCTGAATGAAATTTTTTTTAACAATAACTAAAAATATAATCAAACGTGAAACTACCTTACCTTCTCTAACAATTCTAGATTGTTGTAGGTTTTCGGAATCAATGTATTATGCCCCCCTTTTTTTATTCACATGTACAGAGAAACAGCTGCAAATATTTTGTTCTTTTTCCTTTTTCTCAACACAAATAGGTTTATAATCTTCCTAGTTTTTAACCTTTTAATAATTTTGTTTAAAAATATATGATTCCGGGCTCTTTGTTAATTGCACAGACCAGTCGCATTAAACACAGAAACAGATAAAATAAAAATATCGAAGTATCAGGGAAAACTAATCTTCATATACTGAAAGTAACGCTTAAAAACTCGACAAAATGCATGGTAAAAATTAATATTTTCTTTTTTGTCTAATCATGAAAAAATAATATCTGCTATTTTTTGCATTCCAAATATAAAAAATTCAAAAGTAAAATTAAAATTCTTACTTAAGTTGCTTAATGTTTTATTGCGTTTCAGATATTAATAGGGGCTTGTGTATTAATCATTTATTAGAAATTTTTACAAGCAGCACGCTAAGATTTTTTCAAATTGTTAACGTCGAGATTACAACCCAATATTGTTTGACATTTATAATTTATGTTTAATTATTTGACTAAAGTTTATCAAAATTCGTGAAAAATTATAATTTGAACGCTTAACAGGACTGTCGAAAATACTGCTTTTCTTCCTGGTGATTGAAAAAAGTAATTTTCTCTAGTAACATTTTAACGTTTGATAAATTTTAACTTATTTATGAATGCATTACGAATGTCACTCACAAGATAATGTGATATTATAATTTTAAAATAATTTAATCTAATAATGAAAACTTCAGTTTTTGTGAATAAAATATGTTACAATTTTTCCTATTAATAGAAACAACACACTGTATATATTTTTTTAAAAAAATAGAAAATGTATGTAAATTGCTTATTATACATTAAATAAAAATGTAAAATTAAAGTCCTTCGATTGTATTTAAATTCTGAATTCATTTAATTTGGAATACGGAAAAAAAGAAGACTGAATATAAAATAAATATGAAGATTTATTGCGTAAGACAGTGTTCCTCAAATTTGTGTGTGTGGCCCCTTAGGTTGGGAGAAAGCACATTGAAAAGTCAAACAAAAAGCGATTATTTTGAAAAAAATATTAAATTACTGAAATTAAACAAATAAAATTATTCTGAGATAATAAAAAATAATGTACACATTTGCACTGATACAATTCACTTATATAAATGTTTTATTGTATCAATACTACTCAATGTATTTTATAATTAACTTAACAATACTAAGATTTGAACAAGTTTGATAATTTCCAGTGACCCCATGAGCTTCTCATATATAAAACTATATAAACTTGAACATGTTTCTGTGCGGTAGATAGGGACCGCATAAAACACGCACAAAAAATTTCCATTAATTCTTACATAGGATGAATTAATTGGTGGAAATACTACAAAAAACTTTTTTTATCCGGTGGATAGAGACCGCATAAAAAAGTCGCATTTATAAAATATGCCAAGTATTTACGAAATGTATGTAATAATACTTCCATGATAAAATGAATAATTAAATATTACACATGGAAACATTTTAAAAACATATAGTTTCTCATTGTATACACGTATAAGTTTTCAAAATACACATACATAATTCATTGCTACTCATCGTAATCCAAAGCCCTGCAATGAATAAGTTCAAAATCTCTTTCGTCGCTTGAAGATGCAATTTCAATTCATTTACTTTTAGGCAACATAAAGTAAGACATAAAATTTTGGTCGAAGGTTGGGTGTGGACAGTTGCTTGTAAATGTCACGATAACGACATATACATGATCAAAGCCCTTTTTGGAACTTTATACTTCTTTCTTAATTGGTATTTATTTTATGAAAATGTTTTTCCAATTTGTTGAAAAGCTGGATCCCTGCATATTTTATACACTCTGAAAGAATCCGGTTCTTCTTGTCCGTCTTCAGAATCTATCAAATTAATCATAATGTCACTGTCATTGAAAGTTTCGTCTTCAATCAAGCGCGGACTGCTGGAGCGTTGAGAGAAAGCTACTGGATGCGCATTGTCGGGAGACTGTTTATAACAAATGAACAGAGCGTCTTGAAGGGTTTACGTTTCAAATGGTGTAAGGTACACCCCCGCATCACGGGGGAGGAGCCTAGGGGCCGAAGGCCCGACTTAAGCTAAATACGTATTTACACAATTTACAAAATATTAAAGGAAAAACCAGACTTTCAGAGAGGGTCCTAACATATTCCGTTACACCATTGGTAAATAGATTGAAAACATACAGTGGAGCAAAAGCCATTGAGTCCTGTCACGTGGGGGGAGGGAGACTCTAGGGGTTCAACCTTGACTAAAGCTAAATATATATTTACCCAGTTTATAAAATATTAAAGGCGAAACCTGGCTTTCAGGGGAGGGGGGTTCCTAACATTCTTCGTTACGACATTAGTAAATAGATATAAAACATTAAAGTGGCGCCAAATCAGACACCACAAAAAAAAAGATCGCACGTAAAAAATTGCACAAGAAGGAAATCACATTAAAAAATACCGCACAAAAACAGGATCTACTATACAGGATTTAGCATTCCTTGATATTTTGTACTCATTATATTTAATCTCTTAACTACCGATTAAAAGTTATGCGACTCGCTTCCCAATGACACCGTTTTCGATGTAGGCGCACGTGTGTGATGTATTGGTGGAAGTGAGAGGGGCAAAAGAAAAGGAATAAATAAACAAAAATCCTTTGAAATAAGTAAAACCTTAAAATACACTGTCTTGGTCATTTTTTGTATTCCAAACCCTTCGGAATATAATTTTATGAATATCAATGCTCAGAAAAGATTCTACTTTGGAAAGATGTATATATACCTCCGGGGCAGTTAACGCTTTGGCTGAGTGAGATGTTTATGTACGCCCGTGGTCCTTAAGAGGTGAAAGTTGCATTTTAATTTTAGGTATTTTTATTTCAAATTATAGTATTCTTGAATTCAATACATTGCTAGTGTATGGGGCAATGTTAATTATGATTGAATATTGGGTAGCAAATGTTGAAAGTTTGAGAAGCACTGGGGTTACACTTTTTTTCACCTTACAAATCTGAATAACATCAGCAAATTTTTAACAGTTCCAAGGAAATGAGAATAGCGCTCCAACGCTCTTTTTAAGTAAACACGAAAGATTAATTGAGTTTCTTGAATGAACATTTTGTTAATTACATCATCGATAATATGACAATGTCTATGTAGTTCCAAACTCGTTGGAGAAGTTATTGATTCTGAACTAAATATATAGGGTATCATTCTAATATTACTTTCTACAAACATTTTGCAATTTACTTCTTTCACGTAGTTTTATGTTTTTAATCAAATATATATAAAAACTTAGCATTACATGGCTTAAAAAGAATTGAATGTAAAATCGAGTTTATAAGATAAATTTACTTATAAAATGTATGCTTTTTATTTTCAACTTGTGTATCTTTTGGGGAAAAAAATGTAATTACTATGAGAAAGTTTTTACTTTAAATGAAAATCGTTTCAATCATCTCATTTACACAGTGAACTAATATATAGACATATCGCATGTCATTTTATGTTAGAAAAAGGATTTCAGATTAATTTTTAAGAAGCAAATGATAACAAGTTTGGTAATGGAAGTCTTTCAGCTGATAAGGAAACTTTGTGATGTTGATGAACTTATGTTTACATTGTTAAGACGGTACTCTTATCTGTAAACAGTATTGTCATTTTTACCTCGTTACATTCATTTTAATGATTTAAAAAAAATCTTTAAAAAAACTGTTCTCACGGCTGTGTGTAATTTGTTTATAAATAATATATTCAATGTTATTGGGCTCGCAAATTGGCAATGTTTCACTAAATGTAATTTTTTTTAAAATTCATTTTAAAGTAATGTAATGACATATCAATGGTTTTAAAAAATTTAAAGGGTGTTTTTTTAGAGGTATAGAACTTTATATTGCAATAAAACAACGATGTATTATTCGATTGACATGAATTTTTTTATTCGAAATATAATCTTGTGGCATTACATTTTAAATATGATCAAGCAAGGCGTAGATTCGTCGAATAGGCCCAAAACGAGATTGCCGTTGTTCCCGATTTCCATAAGCGAATTTTGTTTAGCGATGAAGCGCACTTCTGGTTGAATGGCTACGTCAACAAACAAAACTGCCGCATTTGGAGTGAAGCTAATCCACAAGTGTATGTCGAAACACCGTTACATCCAGAAAAACTGACTGTTTGGTGCGCTTTATAGGCTGGTGGAACCATTGGTCCGTACTTCTTCAAAAACGACGAAGGCCACAACGTTACAGTCAATGGTGATCGGTATAGAGCCATGATTACTAATTTTTTTCATTCCTGAATTGAACAATCATGAAGTCCAGGAGCTGTGGTTCCAACAAGACGGCGCATCATGTCACATAGCTTGTTCCACGATTGATTTATTGAAAGACACGTTTGGTGACTGCCTAATTTCACGTTTTGGACCTGTGAATTGGCGTCCAAGATCTTGTGATTTAACACCGCTAGACTATTTTCTGTGGGGATATGTAAATTCATTGGTCTATGCGGATAAGCCACAAACGCTTCACCATTTGGAAGACAACATTCGCCGTGTTATTGCCGATATACGGCCACAAATGTTGGAAAAAGTCATCGAAAATTGGACGTTCAGATTGGACTACATCCGAGTCAGCCGTGGTAGTCCTATGCCAGAAATCATATTTAAAATGTAATGCCATAAGATTATCTTTCGAATAAAAAAATCCATGTCAATCGAATAATACATCGTAGTTTTATTGCAATTTAAAGTTATATACCTCTCAAAAAAACACCCTTTATTTCCTTAGATACTAAAGTATTATATTATCATCACTGAGATAAAACAAACAAAAAAATTTTTATTAAATACCAGCTGATAGGCTGGGCTTAGGTATACCTTATTTGCTTAAAACCGGTAAAAAAAATAATTCTATACATATATTTTTATTACATGTTTTTGTACTTTTTCCCAAAATTTCCAAAAAAATCCACATTATTGATAACTCGTGTCATGGTGTGTTTATTCACATACTACTCAAAAAGTAGAAGATAACAGTTTTCATTAATTTTCAATTTATTTTATTGTCGTTTTCATGGACAATCAGATAATGTCGTGAGCTCTCTGAACCGCCTCCGCAAGTCTCGGCGCATCAGCTCTGTAAAGAACCTCGCGTAGCTCCGAAGCCAGTGGCACCATTCCGAGCCGTATATTATGCGGAGTAAGGGCCGGGCATTCTTGGATGTGGTCTGGCGTTAGTTGGGCTAGGTGCAGTTCTTGCAGGGGATGTAAGTTCTAGTTTTGTCTGATGAGATCTTCATACCTTTAAAATGGCCCGTCCTTAGTCTTGTAGATATGGATGCAAGATTTCTAGAGCAATCAAAATCGACAATGAGGGTTTTTTTGTAGCGATGAGGCAGAAGTCTGTAATTTGCGACCGCAGTTGCATCTGCAAGCGTAATGGTGGGACAAATTCGTCATCATTTCTGCCCTCTTTGGCCAGGGAGTCCACACACTCGTTTCCCTCAATGTTTACGTGAGCAGGGATCCATTGCAATAGGCTGGATTTCCCTTTGCAATGCAAACTTTCAAGTAGGACATTTATGTTCGTATCTCCTTTAATGATTGCTTCTAAGGCCGCTCATGAGTCGGAGAAAATAGCCAATCTTACAGTTGTGCCCGAGAGCTCCAGATGAGTCGAATACAGGAATACAGAATACCTCCTTAATTGCAAGAAGTTCGCTGGTAAAATTAGACGCTATTAACCCAGTGTTAATATTGTGCATTTTTCTTCCTTTATTTGGAAGTTGGAAGAGAATGCCAGCTCCTCCCTTGTTGAGAGAAATGTCAGATGAGCCGTCTGTATAGGCAACCGCAAAATCATTCTTTTCTCTATCGTTCCAAGGCCCTTCTATTTGAGAATTCTTGTGTCTTCTTTCTTTGAGCAAGGACGCAGGAGATTTAGAGTAATTTTCGTTTCTTTTGGAGGCCTTCTGGGGAAGGGAGGCTCTTGTATAATGTTCCAAATGGAATGTTCTAAATTTATTTGGATTCTAATATCCTCATCAAGTTGTAGCGTTGATGATTTTTTAAGTCTCTTCGTATATGATCACTCATTGAATACTCTGGTAGAGATGTGATCTTCCTTGTAACATCATAATTTGTTGGTGACTATTTTTCGATGAATGGGACATTTAAAAAAAATCGCCACTCATTATAAACTAGGGGTCAGTGAATTTATAGTCGTGGTGCTCGAAATCAATCGACCAATATGATTCAGAAAGCAACGTAGTAGAAAATATTTGAAACAATTTAATATCAGTCACAATGCATGTAAATCTCGGGAATAGAGCTCAAAAATACAGACTCTTAGAGTTGTAGTATATATGAATTATGCATGATTCAAAGATATTTATTAACCTAAAAATAATCAAAATACAATATAATTATTCCTTCAACATAAAGAAAAATTCAAGGTTGTTCATGTATTATGTATTTAGAAAATCAAAATAAGAAATAAATAAAAATATAAGTGTATTCTGTGAAACATAGTTAAATAGAAAACTAAAATTTGAATGTGAATCTCTCTCGTCATTGCAATGCTCTACTTCATATCGCTGTACCAGGAGTATGACTAGCGACATTCATTTTGACACATGTACCAGGATTTTCAGTTGTTAAATAACCTTGGGAACTCAAAATGTATTTCATATGGGAAACATTTGTTCTAATGTACATACGGAGGTCCAAAAGAGGAAGAACACGTGCAATTTCCTGCTAACAATTAAATCACTCCGGCAACGAAATACAGTAATTTAAAATGGCTGTTAATTTATCAGTAATCTTCCAGGTCTTTACATAATTTTGGAAATTTTGTTTTCAATAATTTTCAACATACCTTTTTTTTAATGACGCAGCAGTAAGGGATGTTTTCTTTTGCAAGCATTACACAATCGTTTAGATTTGAATATTTAGTGCTGAGAAAAAGTCACATTTAAGCAGAGGATCTTGTTTCTTACATAAATTATGCAAACTACACGCAATTAGATTCAGCAGAAGCGTGTAAATAACAAAAATTAAAAGTAAGAAATAACCTTTATATAAAAAATGGCGTGTGTGGCGTAGGTAAGGGAGAGAGAGAGAGAGACCGAATTTAACTTTATCTCATAACTTTGTAGAGAGCCACTGGAAATCACTCCACTTGCCACTTGTGGCACGCGTGTCATACGTTGCTAAACTCAGATATTAAAATAAAATTCAAGTTTTAAGTAAAAAATATTACTGTTTACAACAACCTTTACAAGTTTTAGTAATATATATATATATATATAGCTTTCATTTTCTTTCAACAAGCACAATGACACTTTTATTTATTTTTCCATTAATTTATAAAACACCAGCAGCCTTTACAGAAACACCGCTTCTTATAATTTCTGATTAAAAGCTAAGTAGGTTAAGATACATGGGGTTCCAATATTGTTTATCTTTCTTCTGATTTGATGAATCTAAGGAAAGATAAAAAAAAAGGATAGAAAATACCTTACATTTATGCGAAAATTATCAAATCTGAAAAAACTTATTAGGAACAACCCCGCCTTGCAGTTTTTATCTGAATCATCCGCGTTGTTTTAAATCAATAATGAGGCTTACTATGCTGTTGTTATTTCTAATTCCACTTGTCTGTCGGTGTCAGGTTGAGACCCACAAAATTCATCGTGGAATAGGGCTAAGATGTACGCCGAAAGTCCACTTTAGATTTGAGCACCATACATGTGGCAGTATGATTTTGCTCGGTTCCACCCCAATTTTGATGGAGAGAACCCCTGGAGATAGTCTGAGGCTCTTCTCACCTCCTCTTCCTCTTCCACCAACCTCACGAGAGTACTTGTGGCTCGACAGCTATTTAGAGTACGCCCGTGCCGCAAAGACACCATACATTTGTATGCATACATGCCTTCTCCGGGATTCGAATACAAGAACTGCGGCACAGCTGTCAACGTCACCTACTAAAATACTGGATAACGGATAGGTATTATATAAACATTTTAAAATGAATAGTAAGCAGATATAGAAAATGTGCGGCAAAGGTATCTGTTCAATAAAACGCTGATTTTGATAAAACGTATTTCAGAGTTATTATTAAAACAGTTTAAAATTTAACACCTTTGACAACACGAATAATTTTTGTTATGATAATGTTTCAATTTGAGGTATAGTGTTGCTTGCTCAACAGACATCTCTTTTGCGGAGGAGAGAACATTCAAATTAGAACAGAATATGATATATTGCTGGAGATGTAAAAATGTTATTGAATGTTTAGTATAGATTTTCGTCATTTTTATTGGATTTTTAAGGACAAAAAAAGTTTAACAAATGTAAAGGTTTTTACATGAAATAAAAAGCCTGCAAACCTACTGCTGTTATATAAAAAGAATTTTTAATACCTTAATTATCTATCAAGCATTTATTAAGCAAATCAAGTGTTAAATGGCTAATGAATAAAATAATGCAATTTTTATCACAAATAAATTTTCATAAACTTTAATAAAAACAAATAATATTTACCATAAAATATTTATAGATATAAAACATAATTATTTTCCCTTTCAACTATCCTTGTAAATATCATCCATAATAGATATACAAGATATTTATATATATCCTATGTACTATAATTTTCTTAAGCATTTTAAAATATAAAAAAAGGAAATAACTTAATGAAAATTATCATTTCATACAAGCTTTATAAAAATAACCAGTTTTGTTTTATATTTTGCCAGACTTTAATGCAATTTGACTATACTAGAATTTTACAAGGCGAAACATTCATTATCGTTTATTATACGGGGCTTTAAAACTTTATAAATATTTCAAACTTTCATTTCTGTGTATTTTAAGGAATAGTAAAATTTTAACGATTTTTTTCTTAGCCTCGGATAAAATAACAGAAAGTGTAGATATTCTATTTTGTATATATATATATATATATATATATATATATATATATATATATATATATACTTCTGGTTTTTTCTTCAATTAAACCACTTTTACCTTAGGTGATGTATTAAATTATTACTGTCGCATGTGTGTGTGTAATACGTCGTATATCATTTCCTTAAAGAATTAAAAAGAAAGAATATGTTATTGATATTCATGTAGTTTAAAAGTTGGTTGTATATATTTAATATTCATTCTTTGAAGTAAAAGTTTCAAAAAAGTAATTTCGACATTTTTATATATTGATTTTAAAACTACTTTTTTAAATTAGTTTTCTTAATTTTTTTTTCTAGAAATAATTTTCTTTTTCGTCATTGTCAACGATCTACCACATTCTCCAATTTAGTAATATTTAAATGAAATAATTTTCCCTCAAGCTGAGTTTCTTTATAGCACTCTTCCCTGATTGAAGCAACTAAATACTTTTTCTAAAGACATCGAAATCAAAGTAGGTGGTGGGATGGGAAGGCAGAAGGAAAAATAATACCTTTTTTTTCTTTTTGCACGTGACTTCTTTGACAATTAAGAAATAACATTGGACAGCTGGTTCTTCGTGAATACGTGCTCGGAAAGCCAGTCTGCAAATCGCGGTTTCGTTTCAAGGATCTATTATAAGCAATATTTCAGACCGAGACGCTGTTTTCAGTATTTATTCTACAAAATGTCTCCTAAAAGCCTGCGTTTTAATTTAATATTTTACGTGCATAACATAAATTGATTACGTTTTTATATCTATAGTTTGCTTTTATTTGTTAGTTAATATTATTTTTTCCCAAACCAGTTTCAATAGCTTTTTATTTTGGATTTATTCTAAAAATTCCAATTGCATTTTAATGGTGAACTCGGTTTTCTAGCGGTTACGGTCCTAAACTCGAGGATGAAGCGTCGTGAATTCGAGCCATAGTTCTTTTAACCCGGCACTTCTCGTGCAGGGTATGTCATGCACAACACCTAACTTCCTTCAAGATTCCATCTAAACAATTTTCTGAATATGAATAGTTTCTCGTGAAGCGCTAACTTTATAAAGTCATATCTTTTGAGGGCCTTAGCTTTTAAATTAATTCTAAATATATATTTTTGGATATCGACTCTTCGAATATGTCATATCCTGCGAGTGAATCGGCGTTACAGTTTTAAATACATGAGTATGCTTTAAAGTATTTCTTATGCAATGGCGCATTATTGTAGTTATGATAAAGAATTTAATAGGTACGATATTTAGTAAATATAATACCTTTTTTGGATGAAGAAAGCCTCTATGCGAGGATGATGAGGAAGTTTAATGATGAAGAGTATAATAATAGCAAGCTTGATTCATCTACTGAAATATATCCGAAAATTTAACTGAGGGAGTAGTTATCGTCCTTGATAAAATGACCACATCATATTTAATGGCTAGAAAATCTAATCGTTAGCTCATGACAATATTTTTTTTTAGTTTGTTAAATGTTGAGACAATAAATATTCAAATTATTTTGTTAAGTAGTAATAAACATCAATCCAGACAATGATTTCTGAAGTATTTTGAATTTCGATTTACAGAAAAATGTAAAAAATAAAGTAGAATCCACCACACACAAGTAATGCGTCTACGAAATTAAAAAAAATGCACACAGTGAAAACATTGCACTTACTGGTGACGAAGACTAAAGAAGTGTATAAACAATGTACTGAATGCCCTAATAAAAGTAACAGAAAAACTAAATTTACGTGTGAAAAGTGTAATAAGCATATTGTACGTCCTACTTTCCTTCCCTTTTCACCGTTATTTGCAAATTTTACGGCAAAAACAAAATGTTAACACCTTTGGGTATGAGGTACCCTACGCGTGATCTTAAGGTTGTTTTTTCGGACGTGAAGTGCCGGGTTGAAGACACTGAGTGGAAAGCACATTAAATCTGACGAAGCTCAAACCTTTGGTATTTTGTGGTAGTTCATAGAGGAAGGTGCCAGCTCAGATTTCGTCCTTGTCACTTGACTGATGTTCAAATTCAGGAGGTTCATCCCCAATAAGCTTCTTTGTTAATAAATACTCGCTCACTTTAATTTTAGTGACAAGCTTAATAAAGCAATTTTAGCTTAATAAAACAAATCTTATATATACGAAAAATTAAGTAAATTAGTAACATTTTCTGCAGTTTGTGTTTTCAGTCAGAAATAGAAATGTGTGCGTGTCTTTCACTTTCACTTATATTATAATTTTAAAAAATAATATTTAAAATCTGTTTTTTTTTTTTTCTTTTTTAATAACCCTACATGATTTTTCAATATTATGCAAGCGTTGAATGAGTTGCATTATAAAAAAATGTGTACTATGCAACTGATAAATATCTTTCGATTACAATCATTTGGGGAAAAAATGGTACGTTTAAGTTACGTTTCACATCGAATTTTTAAAACTATATTCTAATATGAAGTTATAAAAAGTATTTTCAGTACTTTTTGGGTTTTTTTTCTTACATTTCTTATTAACTTAATGATGCAGAAATATTAATTATTTATTATTAATGGGTATTAACTGTCAACAGCTGAGCAAATACAATTTTTTTCAATTGTAAATTTTAATTTATATTTTGTAATGGCCAATTTTTTTAACGAAGAGGATTAATTTTGCGTATGTAAAATTTATATTGGTTAACATGATTCAACAACTCTGTTTTCCATTTATCTTTAAATTTTATATTGCTAAATCTTCTATGACAGCGTTTCTCAAACTACGGGCTCTACCCTCTTGGGGGCATGGTAGCTTTACGTGGAGGGCACGAGCATATATTGGAAAGTCGAAAAGAGAAGATTATTTTTTTAAAAATTACTAATTTACTGAAAGAAAACAAAATGCATTCTGGCATAATAAAAAATAAAACACACATTTACACTGATATAATATACTTATAAATTTATCAATACTACTTCATACTTTTGATAATTAATTTAACAATGCTAAGTTAAGAGAACAAGTTTAATAATTACCAATAACCCCATGATCTTTTCATACATAAAATTATATACAAACATTAACACTTATATTGATAATTTGTTCGGTTTATAATTAATCTCTTAACTACCGATTAAAATATACGCAATTCCCTCTCAATGCCCCGGGACACACATCCAAGTTCCTTTTATTGCGTTTCATATTCTTCGAAATAATTTTATGGATAGAAGTGTGCAGAAAAATCGCACTTAGGAATGACGTATATATACGTCTGGGGAGAAATACTTTAACTGAGTGATACGTTTATATACGTTGGTGGCACTTACGTGGTTCAAGTCGTGCTCTAGCTTTCGCATCAAAGTATAGTATAATTAAATTTAATGCACTATTATTATATTGAGGAGTGATGGAAATTACGATTGAATATTGGATCGCAAATACAGAAAAGTTTGAGAAGCACTGTTTTATATGATTAAACTTATTATGATAAATATTGCAAAAAAGAAAAAAAAAAGTTTTTAATTTAAATGAATCATTTATCTATTATTAATCATCAAACATTTTATTTATATATGTTAGAGAAATTTCTCATATGAAGAACAAGCATAATGGAGGAATAGTTTCAACTTCAAATTATCTCTTTAAAAATAAGTCACTCTGAATTTCCAAATTAAATTTCACGTACTTCATTTTTCAGTACAATCCAAAAGTATATTTTTCTCAGTAATACCATTCATCAAATCAATATTACAAGTAACAATAGGGAAATCTTACTGAATATTTTAATTCTCCTTGTGAGAGATTCGTTCCACTCACTCTCTTGTCCGCCTAGACTTGCGGGAGGTAGGGAAGAAACACTAGCCATTTTAAAAAATAATCTATTTATTGATCTCACAAAATATAGCAAGACTTATTCAATTAATTTCAACGAGAACAGTTGTTCTCAATATAAACAATATGTGGACTAACAGCGAGATGCAAGAATCATGATAAGACTATCAATATCGACCCTCTTATTGTAGGATCAAATCTATTGTCCCAATTATCTTAACACTATTAAATGTTAGTGACCAATCGTCACTTTAATTCTTTCACCTAGCAAATATTTGAAACACGATATAAAATACTATAATACCTGAGCGGTCGCAATCTATTCTATATCATCCCTTTCTCTCTAGATAGCTTAAAAGCTTATAGAGCAATCTAAATTTAAATACCATGGTTTCTTCTTCAAAGGGTGGGTTGTGAAAAAACGCGAACGGATAGCCCAAAAATTTCCCAAAAGGATAAATTGAGAATACGTGGATAGATCCGTCACATCCTTTTATTAACATTTACAGTATTTACATAACAAATACAACAATTATTATAGCCATATAGATGGAATTTTATCACAAATACAGCAACACAAATCCAAATATATACTTATGGAATTCTGTCGACCAAGAAATTTCAAAAGCAAACCACTTCTTACTTATAAGATTCTCTAATCAAATGCCCATTTCTGTGATCTCATCACGTATCTATAGAAATGTGGAACGAATTCTCGATTCTGCAGTTCAGTTACTGCTGATAAGTAATTTTACATGAGAAATTAATAATTTACTTTTTGTGTTACTATTATTTCTCCTGCATTACTGGATAAGTTTACACTCTATTATTTCCCTGCATTGAATTCATAGGATTGCATTTCCATCCGATAACAAGCTTCCCGAAGATCACCTGGAGTTACTACAACAACAAACATCTTTTCACTGAACCACTGCACGTTCCCCTCGGATGTGACCACTACTCATTGGGAAGGATTCCCGCGCAGCAAAAGGGAATATCCCTCTGGTTTCTCTTCCGCAAATGATAAATGTTTCCAGGCTGCTCTCTTATGCATGCGATTGCATTATTGTTTCGTTAGGGTTAACTAGAGAGAGAAAGGGGTTTACTAATAGATAATTGTTGAATTATGTATGATGCTGCCAAACCTTTCAATGGGAGTGAAAGTAGAATTGTTACATTTTGAGACGGTGTTGCTTTGACGTTAGTGAAATTATCTACTGTTAAAGTTTTAATAATTAATATAATCTGAATAATATCGAAATATCCGTTCGAAATGAAAATTCGCATTTTGGATTCGAATGAACAGAGTATTATTCGTTTTTGAACTGATTTCAGAAACTAAAATGAAGTTTTAGTAAATGTTCTACATAATAATCTGTCTTTCGTATTGCTTTCTAAGATGCTAGCTGCATAATAAATTGAATCGTTAGATAAATGCAGGTGAAATTTAATCTCCTGTTCCAAGGTTATAGATGTTAGAAGTCAAAATAGTTCCATTGTTTGATAGGTATTGCTAGATTTGCATAACTCTGTGAGGGAATTTCAATTTAGTTATCTGAACGGCAGACGATGTTTTTGTAGTTACGTCAGTGAACTAATTTTATATGTCAGGGATTTTGATAAAAAGTGACATCCTTTAAATATTTTAAGATTCATAATATTTTAAATTATATATTTAATTACTTAATAATATATATAGAAAATTAAGTTCTTATGAATTTATTTATATTAGTATAAAAATATATAAAAATAAGACGCTTCTGTGAATAAACATTTGCAGGAACACAATAATTATTTGTATAAATACTTTTTTAATTTCTAACACAAACTATGTATTTTTTTATATATGTAGGAAAAATATTCATTATTTATACTAAAAGCAGTGACCGCGATAGCCGAGTGGTCAAGATATCGGATCATGGCTGACCTTGTCATGAGTTCGAGTCCAGTACCATTAAAGACCCGTCGTGTAGGGGCGCGATGCACATTACATCTGTCGATAGCTCAAACGTCCACATGTTGGTGTGGTGTGGTAGTTAGGAGTGGGGTGTCAGCTCCGGTGTCATCCACGCCACTTGACCATAGTTCAAAATTCCGTGGTCCGTCACCAAAAGCCCTCACTTAGTTGAACAGTGCGAGAGACGTAAATATTTACTCACTCACTTACACTTAGTACATCTTCTTTAGTTTCAAAACTTATAATGCCAATTTCTGAACAAAAAATACACATTTTTACTATATATATATTTGTAAAAATAACTTCTCTCTCTCTCTCTCTCTCTCTAAGATATAACTATATATATATATATATATATATACACTCTGTCGCAAAAAAATATATGCACCCAGAAAAATCAAGCTACAATCACGAAACTCAGCAAGAATGTAGTCTGGTAAGGGATATGCAAATGATTAAAATTTCGAAGCCAATGAGACAAGGCTAAGTGTGCTATGCGCATATTAGTTGCGCAACTGGGAGAGTTTAAAAGCATGAGTACGAGCGCCGTACGGCTATCCAAACAAATCTGATGACTTTGATAGACGATATTGAGACTTAGGATGCCTCTAAGACGTAACCGGCGGCAGTACGAGCAGCTGACGGACTTTGATAGGGGCCGTATAATAGGCCTCAGAGAAGCAGGTTGGTCGAATAGACGTATCGGCCGCCACCTCGGTCGGAGCGATATGGTAGTTGCTCGGTGTTGGCAACAGTGGATCACAGAAGGTAGAGTGTACCGTCGCGGAGGGTCAGGACGTCCCAGGAACACAAATAATCGCGAGGATCGTGCAATCAGAAGAGTGGCCACTTTCGGCACCAACAACGTCGCTAGCATCGATTCAACGCCACTTACCTCCTTCCAGACATCCAGTGCCATCAAGAGAAACCATAAGGAGACGACTGACCGAAGTTGGCTTGAGGAGCCGACGTCCACTAAGACGCTTACCACTGACCCCACATCATAGGCAGTGTCGACTGGATTTTTGCCGACCTCGGGCAACTTGAGTGTGACAGGCTGGAGACGTGTCATCTTCAGTGATGAATCCCGATTCAGTCTCAGTGCTGATGACCACCGCACACGTGTCTGGAAGGCGCACCGGCCAGCGGTCCGATCCGGCATTTATTGTCGAGCGGCATACAGCAATTTCACAAGGTGTGACAGTGTGGGGAGCAATTTCTTGGGACACACGATCATCTTTAGTGGTCATTCAAGGCACTTTAACAGCTCGCAGATACGTGGACGGTATTTTAACGCCGATTGTGCTACCCATGCTATCAAGTCGCCCAGGTGCCATTTATCAACAGGATAATGCTCGTCCACATACTGCGCGACTCTCCCAACAATGTCTTCAAGGATATGACGTCCTACCATGGCCTCGCCAGGTCACCAGATCTTTCGCCAATAGAGCATGTCTGGGACGCGCTGGGAAGGCAACTGTAGCCGTCCCGAGATACAGGAGAATTAACTGCGCAGATGCAAAGACTATGGCAGGATCTTCCACAGGGGGTCATAAGTGATCTAATTGAATCGATGCCACGCCGAATTTCGGCTTGTATAGCTGCCAGAGGTGGCTTTACTACTTACTGATTTTTAACCTTTTGCAAGCTGTAACCGCTTAATAAAATGATATTTTGTTCTGAATTTTTAATCATTTATTTATTTTCATATACACTACATGCATACCAAATTTTGTGAATGTAGCTCAATTTCTTCTGGGTGCATATATTTTTTTGCGACAGAGTGTATATATATATAAAAGAAATATGTATTATATATCAAAAATAAGAAATCATAGATAAAGAACATAACAAGAAATAGCATAATAAAAATATAAAACCTGAACATGAAGAACAAAATTATAGAGAAATAAAAAAAGAAACTACAAAAAAGAAGAACCGAGCGAGTCAGAAAGCAATTTCGGACTTAGGACCGAATAAGTGGGGTTAAACTAGTTTGAAGGCGCCAACCTTCCCCCTTTGCAACTCGGTAGGAAAACCAAATAAAATAAAATAAACAAAACTTCAGAGTTTGGATAACTCAGAGAGTATGAAAAAAACCACTCATTACTATTATGTAACAAACTATCCCAAACTCTTAATGCAGAAAAATCACAAAATAATTACGTAAGAAAAGTAGAAAAATGCTAAAACAATTACATAAGAAAAGTATCTTTCAAGAAATAATTTAACAAAATTTCTTTACTCACAGAGCTTTTACGAGGAGAATCAAGCGTCTTGACATTAATGAAAATCGATTATTCACCAAGTTAAAAAAATTGAAAATGCATAAACACACCTTTTGAGCTGACTTTTAAACCAGCCAGCAAAGACAGGTATAAAAAAGACGACAATCAAATACGGTAGAATTTGAATTGGTTGATTGTCAAAAATGTAAATTTGCTAGGCTCTAATTTGGTTGGTTGTCAACAATGTGTAAGATGTTCAAGATGTGTGTGGAAAAAAGTGCAAACTGTGATATGAGTGTTATGATATAATCTTCACAGCAAGACCACTAACATGCTGACTTTGAAATCCTATTGTTGTGTGGTGGTTTTGGAATTTGAAGTAGCAAGACGGTTAATGTATTTGTGATGAATATAAGTTCTTAAGAAATTAAAAGGGTATTCATGATCTAAACAACATTGAAAAAATTGTTTTATATTATTGTATTTATCTATTTTGTGGGTAGTTAAGTTATCATTTCTAAATAAAAAATTCAAAATGATATTTCTGTAAATTGATATATGCAAATTACTATTCCATACGGGAATTTTAATTATATGAAACTTAAACGAATCTCTTTTGTCAAAAATGTTACTGACTACATTATTGTTAATAAGATGCAAGTCTAAATCCAAGAATTCCACCCTATTAGATATGAAGTTAGTTTTAAGGAGCTTGAGATAATCAGGGTAGAATGTAATATTTGGTTTGTATTCAGTATTTTTACCAAAAATTATTATATCATCTATATAACGATAAATTAAGTAAGAATCATTTACAACATGATCTATTTAAAAAAAATGTAAATATAGGTTCGCTAAACAATTACTAGCTGGACCACACCTGAGGTAATCCTTTGATCTGTTTATAAAGATTCTGATCAAATGTAATGAAATTTTCTTTTAATACGAGGTTAACAAGAATATCAAATTTTTCTTTTTCATTGAAGTATATAATTCATATTTATCATAAATTAACTGTAGGACCTTAATCATATAGTCAATATCTATAGAATTAAAAGGTCCTCGAAATCAAAACCATGCATAGAAAAAATCATCATATCCTTAGTAACTCTAGCAATCTCTAAGCTATTTTTAATTATTGCCGTGTTTTGTAAATTATCAATTAGATTTTGAAGAAAAGATTGTAAGATCTTCCAAGACTTCGTGATATATGTATTGTATCCATTAGTGATACTACGGAATTTTATAGGGCTTTTATGAAATTTTGGTGTTAAAAATACTTGGATATTTAATATTATTTAGATGAATATTCAGTCTTTTGTTCAAAGCTAAAAGACGATTATCATCTTCTCTATTAATGTGAATTGAGTTTTGAAAGGAATTATTATTTAAAAGGTGGATACATAATTATTTAAAATGTGGATACATAATAATTTACTGTTACTGTTATCAATTAATGTGAATTATTTACAAATTATGGCATAATAATTTACTGTAAAAGTATTTACAAATTAGCAGAGACCTTATCAACATATGTAATCACGAAGTCATTTTGGATATTTTCTATTGATGATTTAAGATCTTTATACATAATTTCATTTTCAACAGTGAAATCTACTCCCGAATTTCTGTTGCTACATTAGATCTAAATTGATTGAATGCTTCAATCGGCATTCCGTATTTAATTGCAATTTTAAGGTAGAATTTATCTAAATCTTTTATGATTTGTTTCCTAACGTTAGATTTATTTTTTGTGATCATCAGTCTAAAACCGGTACCTTTTTCCATAAAATTTCTTAACAAATCATCTTTCACGATGCTAAGGTCTCCTGTAACAACGTGCTGATGATAATCATCAATATAGACTCGATATAGATTGCATTTGCATATTTCTGAACTTAGGAGCTCCGAGATTTGATTATAATTAAATATAAATCTACCAAGTTTCTTGTTGTATTTGAAAGCCTTTTAATAATAATATTTTTATTAGGAAAATGATTGATATTTTTGAAATATACTTGAAAAATTAATTTTGTTAAAGGATTTATTCATAAATATATATAATAATGTAAAATATTCTGTAGAGTAATTTTCATTTGCATCTAATTTAATATTTATTTTTTGTACTAAATAGTTATTAAGGTCTCGAATCATATGCATACCATGATAATCCTGAAATTTATATCTGCTTAAAATATCTGTCATAATTTTAATTTCAGCTTTATTCATGCCAAACATAAATGATTTAATTAAGCCTGTGTTGTAGTTATCATCAAATTTAACAGCTAATTCTAACATAGAATTCTTGAGGGCTGACATGTCTCTAGTAACTCTTTTTTTCTACGTTTAGCTCTTGAAATTCTCGCTAAAAGAATATTATTACTATTATCAATAGATTTACCAAAATTCGGAATATATAATGAATCCTCGGATTTTTGTTTAAAAGCTAATAAGACACGTTCACCTTTCCATATAACATTCAAACCATAAGGATAATATGATCTAAATGAACCTATAAAAAGTTTTCGAACCATAATCTTTGTTTAATATTTGGCACTATTCTAAGTATATGTACAGTTATGTTATTGAATCCATGTTTATGAAAGTGTCCTATCTCAATCTTAGCCTGGTTTTTGTTGTAATCAAATTTCCTTGTATCAGACCTATGTTGATTTAATCTAATATTGATAGTGTTTGAAGTCTGACCTATATAAGCGAATTTACATATGATATATATATATATATATATATATATATATATATATATATATATATATATATATATATATATATATATATCTTAGAAGTTATTTTTACAAAAAGCAAGGTTATCAGATTAATTAATAACAAAAATTTTTAATCTAAGTTTTAGCTTAAAACAAAAGAACAAAAAAACTCTCCAAGCTTGATGTTCATTTACAAATAATATTACAAATAATTTTTTAATACGCAACTGTAGTTCTCTTTATAAATAACATGTACTTCTCCGTATTTAGTAAATAGTTTAGTATATACACTAAAGTAATTATTGCAAATTGTATATAAAATCATCACATTGGCATTTGATGTATTCATTCATAGTTTAAACGTTTGTTTAGCATTACCATTTTTTTTGCAAAATTAATAGAAAATAAAATAATTTATCCTTTTAAATATATCGGAGATTTCTTTTTGAAACACTAACCATTGCTGAATGTACGGAGTCTTAATAGGCCTTTACTATAAAGAAAAAGGTATTAGTATAGAAATAAAATGGTACTTAATGTAACACAGACGGGTTGAGATTTTCAAACTCCTTCCCTCTCCAATCTCAAATTTCTCCAATTATAACCTTTGAAAAGAATTACCATTGATGCTCAGGTAATAGATAAGATTTGGTTCTAGCCCTAGATTTTGACACAAGCTCCTACACTGCACTGCCACATCTTTCCAATGGTCACATCTAGTTCCAATCAGATTAAAGAGCATGAAAATTTCGGCATTCAGATCAGGTACACCAGGCTTCAACTGAGCTCCCGCGTTAGACGAACGATTACGGTCATCCCTTGTGTTGTCGAATCATACGTTCGACCAAGTCCTGGTGCCGCTGAAAACACATGCTGCTTAATGTATCCTAATACATTCGGAACCGTGATTTTTAAAAAAAGCACATAAATGGATAATTTTCATGATATTTAGAGTCACGTAGATTAGAATACGTGTATAACTACGTGTATAACATTGTTTTAAGGACATTATGACAAGAAAAAAATATTTAAATATAATATTTGGCAAAAAACTAACTTAGAATACCCTTTTTTTCAAAATATTCTCCGTTTATAAGAAATATTTCTGTAATAATAATATTTTTCTTATAAAAAATAGACTTCTCCAGAAAGTATGAACTAGGGGTTTTGAAAAATTCACATTATTTTCAGAGTTATCACCCATTGAAATAATTATCGGCATTTTTTTCTTAAAATTTCTCCCCTCTGTTGTAGTAAAATCTGGACAAATACTATTCTAAGTAATATATTTCAAACATTCTAGTTGAGCCTTTGCATGGAGGTCTGAGCTATATACAAGCAAAATATTATTATAATAGAAGGACTTTTCACAAAAGGAGAATGTTTTGAAAATGGGTCATTCTATGTTCATTTTTTGTCAAAAAAATATATTATGTCAAAATATTTCGAGTTCTATTTTATTTTTATTAGTGATAAACTGTGGCAGTAGTAATTATCCAAAAATCCCAACAACTTTATTCAAACAAATATAGTTAAAAATGGTTTCACACATATGAAAAACATAAAAACAATCTTTCAAACGATATCTTTTTTAAAAAAGAAATAATCATCGCGTTATTTCCAATACACGTTGGCGTATCTTCAATTTTCGAATTAGACAAAATGTCCTTGGATAAAATTATTTCTCAAATTCCTGTTAAGCACTTAATCTGCTTTTTTCATCGAAACATTTCTGAATGTTTTCTTACGAATCATTTCGAAAGATTCCAAAAGTGCAGACTAAAAGCAAAACTGTAATGGTCTCTAATCCTCTTTTAGAAGACGAAAGGTTAAATTTAGTCCAAAGTGTTACAGAGATAAACTAGAACTTAGAAGAGCAGAAACTTTTGAAAATTGCCCAATTTATAAAGTAACTGCTTTATGAAAAGATTTCGGCTGAATATATATAGAAAGAAAAAACATTTTTTTTTCCTCAGTTACTTCAGAAATTATAATCTGGACGCTAGAAAAGTCAAAATGTTATAAAGCTTGAATAAGGTTGCAAATATCTTCTTTCTGTTAAATAAACCTAGTTTATTTATTCAGTTTTATTAGTACGTTACAAGCTGTAAACGTTTTAACTATGAGTTCAAAATATGCACACTGAAGACAAATACATATTTAAAAATCATTCTGTTTATTTCTATATATTTATTTACATTTAAACTAAAGGGTGTTTTTTTGAGAGGTATAGAACTTTAAATTGCAATAAAACAACGATGTATTATTCGATTGACATGAATTTTTTTTATTCGAAAGATAATCTTGTGGCATTACATTTTAAATATGATTTCTGGCATAGGACTGCCACGGCTGGCTCGGATGTAGTCCAATCTGGGCGTCCAATTTTCGATGACTTTTTCCAACATTTGTGGCCGTATATCGGCAATAACACGGCGAATGTTGTCTTCCAAATGGTCAATCGCTTGTGGCTTAGCCGCATAGCCCAATGACTTTACATATCCCCACAGAAAATAGTCTAGCGGTGTTCAATCACAAGATATTGGAGGCCAATTCACAGGGCCAAAACGTGAAATTAGGCGGTCACCAAACGTGTCTTTCAATAAATCAATTGTGGCACGAGCTGTGTGACATGTTGCGCCGTCTTGTTGGAACCACAGCTCCTGGACATCATGATTGTTCAATTCAGGAATGAAAAAGTTAATAATCATGGCTCTATACCGATCACCAATGACTGTAACGTTGTGGCCTTCATCGTTTTTGAAGAAGGATTCCACCAGCCCATAAAGCGCACCAAACAGTCAGTTTTTCTGGGTGTAACGGTGTTTCGACATACACTTGCGGATTAGCTTTACTCCAAATGCGGCAGTTTTGTTTGTTGACGTAGCCATTCAACCAGAAGTGCGCTTCATCGCTAAACAAAATTCCCTTATGAAAATCGACCATTATTTTCGAAATAAAATTGCACAATTTGTAAGCGTTGTTCAAGCGTGAGTCTTTTCATCATGAATTGCCAAACCAAACTGAGAATAAATCACTTGACAGCTATTAAATCGGTCGCCATCTTGGAAAGTAATGCCAATTTAACTTCTATACCTGGAAAAAAAACTCTCTGTAGTTCTAATTTCAGGATTTGCCAAACAATTGCTTATGGTGTTACTTTAAAAACTTTATACATTTTGAATGAAATGTATTCTTTTCATTATAATTTTAATTCATTCAAGTTACGTATCACATTTATTCTAGTAATAGAAAGAGTTTGTATTTGTCTGTGATGTACAATGACGAGAAACCTAAGAGCATACAATTTTCAAGCTAAAAGTATAGATCATGATGGTTTGTACCTCGCATTGATTTTTTACAAATTCGGTTCAAATTTCTTAAAATTTAATTTTGATGCAAATATTCTCAGCTTCTTCCGTATGACGTCATCCCATCTATCGCCGAATATTACAGCTTATATTTTCCATAGTTTCTTAAAGATTATTTAATATGTATTCATTTATTTTTGTTTCTTTGAGGCATAGTTAAAAATGTATTTAAGTCAGTGCTTCTCAAACTTTCAATACTCGCGACCCAATATTCAATCATAATTTTCATCGCGCCCCCCCTCCATACAATAACAATGTATTGAATTCGATAATACGACACTTTGACGCTAATTCTATAACATGACTTTGACCTCTTAAGTACCGCCGGCGTATATAAACGTTTCATTCAGCCAATGCGTAAATTGCACTGGACGTATTTATACGTCTTTGTGAAGTACGATCTTTTCTGTTCACTGCTATTTATAAAATTATTCCGAAGGCCTTGGAATGCAAGAAAATTAATTTCACAGTACATGCGAAGGATTTATTTATTTCAGGCGATTTTCTTATTCATCCCCTTATGTCTCCTCCTCCCCAATACATTACATACTTTTACATACTTGCAAAACGGAGGCATTATGGATCGAATCGCGTTCCTTTTAATCGGTAGTTAAGGGATTAATTATAAACTGCTCAAAGTATCAAGATAAGTGTTAATGTTTCAATATAATTTTATATATGAAAAGCCCGTGGAGTCACTGGTGATTATTAAACTTATTCTTAACTTAGTATATTAAATTAATAATCAAAGACATTGTGCAGCACTGATACATTTATAAGTGTATTACATCGGTGTAAATGTTTTTTTTTATTTTTTATTAAGTCAGAATGTATTTTGCTTATTTACTTTCAGTAAATTAATAATATTTTTTTTAATTTTCTTTTGCTTTCAACTTTTCAATGTGCTCGCGCCCCCCTCCTAGGGATATCACGCCCCCTAGGGGTGCGCGACCCACAGTTTGAGAAACGCTGGTTTTAAGGATAAATCTTCTTTAAAAAATAATCCTAAAACAAAAGGATTCTTAGTTTCTTGTCAATGCGATTTGTGTTTGCAATTTTGTTCCTACGCTCAATATATAGTTCGATTAAAATTAAGTCTAGTTAAGATATAGTTAAATTAAAATTAAGTTTATTTTCCTATTTCATATTTCTAAGCTGAAGTTTTATTTAAATTGATCTATTTTACATATTTTTAACTCAAATTAACGTTTATGCTATAATTTCTTTTTTGATTTATGCATTCATACTGTTGATTATTGCTCAATCGAGTCTAATTTTATTTTATGTGTTTCAGATTTAGTTTTTATTCAATAATGTTAATGTTCTTATTTCCCCGCTAATATTTAAGCTAAATTAGCTCTAGTTAATTATTTTAGTTAATTTTTAACTTTATTATTATTATGTGTTATGCCATTTTACTTCCAACTAAAGACTTACCGAAATGTATTATTTTGAATGTTCGGATCCAATTTTTAGAATATTCTTTTATGTGTCATAACATTTTCGAAATACTGTCGTCGTGTTAGATGGAAGTCAAAAGAACGGAATTTGGGTTACAAATATGACATGCTAAAATACCAACTTGATTGGGGAGCTTGGTGTAATTTCTAAAATAATCGTTCTTTTAAGAATATTGTTTTTTTCAAAATAGATGTTCTTAAATAACAATGTTTGTTGTTAAAATAAATAAAAAATAACGTATTGTGTAGGCAAATATCTCAAATCAAATATATGCTAGTGGGCCGTTTTCAATAGTGTGTGCGCCATCCATTCACCAGGCATCCATACATCCATGTACTAGTATTAAAACAAACGTTAGAGTGACAATTTACTTTTGCGCTTATTGTAAGAGAGAGTTTGAAAAATTGTTTTGAGACTTCTTATTGATAGGCGACATGTTACAAGCGAGTTTGCAGTATTAATATGCTAGCGATATTTATATAAATACTCAAACTCCCAATAAAACAGTACTTACATATTGAAAAACAGGTACTTTAAAAATAGTTTTAAAAGGTTTTTCTAACATTACTTATAAAAAAAGCATAACTTTTATTTCTCTTTTTAAGCATCATCAAGCAGCATAAAGAATTTATCAAACTGTGTACACAGCACATTTCTTCTCAAAACATTAAATCCTCTTTAATGCAAAAAAACTCCACTTTATTGTTATTGAGAGCATTTAGTCGTAGAACTGGCAGATAACACAAAATTACTGCGCCAAAAAGCTTAAGAAAAAGGCCAGATCATCGAGTGTTAAATCCTGTAAACCTTTATCTTTTTTTTCGATACAATGTCTAAACATGAAAAAAAAACCTATTTGAAATCCCCCTTTTACAACTTCTCTTGTTTCAAAGCGTTATCTTTTTACTGTGTCTAATAATCATTGATTTCACGTCTGCGAAAATTAGAAATTAAACGTATTTCGTGTCCGTTGGCACTCAGATCTGAAAGCGAAATTAGTTCGCATATTATTTTCTGCATTGCTTTTTATGAGCGGGCGTATGTAACAGAAAAGAGGCTTTATTGCTTTCTGTGTGTCGTTAGCGTTTGCCTCATTGAATACATATTGCTCATTATTCTTATCGATGAAGAGAGAGAAAAAAAGCTATGTTGTGTCGAGAAATACGAGAATGGAATCTTATTAAAAAATTTTAAGAGACAAAGGGAATATCACTGGTTTTATTGATATGAGTATGTTTCTAATTCTTTTTGCTTAGTAAGCACGTAATTTCTATTAAATACATCCAATGGGATGGATATATTTATAATTATTAAAATATTATTCTTAGCGATTACTATAAGACTTGCACGCAAGGGTAATGTTACTTTATTAACTAAAATTCTGAATAGTTCCCAACTTGTGATGTAAGAAATTCCAAATATTTTTTGCACTGACAATATTTCTAAAAATATATCATAACAGTAAATATTCATTTGAATTTCAAACTGTTACTTTAATCTAGCTTTTATAAATGCATATATATAAAGGAGAAAAGCGACTCACTGACTGACTAATCACGATATCTCCGGAACTACTAAAACTACAGATTTGAAATTTGGTAGGTAGGTTCCCCTCATGAAGTAGACATCAGCTAAGAACGGATTTGACAAAGATCGAACCCCAAGAGGCGTTACGGGGGTGTAAGGGGCGTTATAGATAATTATTTCCATTATTAAACTATTAGATGTACAGTCTTGAAAAACCTGGTACACAGATTTCTTTCATAAAGTAGATATTCTCTACGTAATGAATTTTACGAAAATCGACCTCCAAGGGGCGTTATGCATAACTATTTCCATTTTTAAACTATTAGACGTACAGTCTTAAAATTTGGTAAGCGGATACCTTTCATGGCGTAGAGATCCGCTACAAAATAGTTTTGGGGAAAATTGATCCCCAAGGGACACTGAGGGGGATTAAGGGGCGTAATAGTTAAATATTTTCTCTTTTCAACTAATAGACCCACTTGCTTGAAAATCAGAAGGTATGTTCCGTTAATGGAATAGAGTTCTTTTTACAAATAGTTTTGCGAAAACGGATCCCCAAAGGAGTGGGGTTGCGAGGGATTAAGATGCGTTAAAGAAAATTTTTATTTTTGAATTGAACCCATTTACTTGAAATTTGTTGAGCACATTTCTTTAGTTGAATAGAATTCCACTAAAAATGGATTTTACGGTAATCAACTCCAGGGGAGCGGGGAGAGTTATTGGGGCGTATTGATAGACAAAATTCCCATTTTCGAACTGCTAAGGCTATAACAATAAAATTTGGTTTGCATGCTTCTTTTGTTGAATTGGAATCCGCAAAGAATGCTCTCAACGAGTTATTGAAGGCCAAAATTTCGTTTTTGTTGTGTTAGATTTAGACTTGAAACTTAATACGCATGTTTATTTTATGGAGTAGAGATCCACTGAAAGTTGCTTTGGTGGAAATCCACTTGATTATTAGGTTAAATGATTGAAAAAATCTTTCTATTTTAGATATAAATAGAAATTAGATATTTTAATTTATGTACTTTTTATATCAACAGGTGAGAGTTACAGCTATAAATTTATTTTTCAATACAATCGAATTCTTAATGCTAGATATCAATAATTCATATTTATATGTAAACAATATACATTTATACAACATTGTTAAATACCCAGTGAAGCGGGTGGGTAACGGCTAGTTATAATATATATAAATAATTAGCTTCTGTATATTTAATTGTCTAAAAATGTTTTTATTTGTACCTTTTTTACTAAATAAGACACTTGCTTGTCAAATTGATGTAATACGCAATACAACTCAAATTTATTACTCATATATGATAATTATAATATAAATATCATTTTTTTACCTTAAACAGAAAAAATCCAAGAAATTTTACTTCTACAAAAGTAGTAAATAAATAGTTTTTTTTTTAATGAAAATGTTCTTCAGACAAACATTTAATGTTCTTTTTTATTATCACCCATAATATATTTTTTAATCTAATTTTCCTTCAACGTTCGTTTTCATAAGCAATACAGGTTTTTAAGACATAGCTTCTATATGATTCATTTTCTAATTCCTGGACCCTTTAATATGTTTAAAATCATTTTCGACATGAATTACTTTTTACTTTATGTGAAACATACATTCCTGCAACAAATTAAAATGAACAAAATTTTCGATTCACTTCAGTCCCCCTCCCCTCCTTTGGTTTTCTAAGAATTTATCTATAACTTTTCTTTTTCCCCTGTCTGTACTCTGTATTCTCATTTTGCAGAGATGGAACATATTTTGTGTATTTTGAATCTTCTGCAGCAGCCCTTTTCACCGAGATAATTCTATTTTAAGAAACATTTACCGCATATACCTCTCGGTTTCAAAAATTTTGTATGTATATATATATATAGAGAGAGATATTTATTTTTTCTTGTATTTTTTCTTTTTACTTTTATTCCTTGTGGAGGTGGGTGAATAAAAAAAGGGGGTGAGAAATTAAAAAAAACCTTAAACACTCATACACAAATTCGTTACCTTTTATAAAAACAATCTTAGGAAAACAAAAAAATAAGAGATTTAGCGGATGAAAGGCCCAATAATGTGCAATTATTTGAGTATTTTCTCTTTACTGCTGTAATTCGTGCTAAATGTTAAATCAAGGATGAGTTTCTAAAGGGGTTAGTTGAGAATTCTTATATTTTGTTTGTTGTAAGATAATATTATATAAGCTGATTATAACTGAACAAAAAAAAAGGAAAGATATTAGTTGTTTGATAAATGATATGCACGGAAGTATTTTGTTTGTATTACTAATCACCTAAATGCATTGAATTATTTTAAATTAGCTAAATAATAGTTAGTATTGGCATGTAAAGTTATAGTTAATAACATTTTTCAAGAAATTAAAGCCAAGTATCAAATGTATTAAAAATTTATTTACAAGATGTATACTTTAATTGTCATATACTTTAAATTATACTTCATAAAAAGGTACGCAAAATGTCTGATGATTTTCATTTTTTATTGAAATTTTATTTTAATAAATAACCTGAAAGGAATTTGTATAGATTCTCGCATGTATGCTTTCCATCTACAACCAAATGATAAATTTGATTGAGGCATATAATCCTCTCCGTTGATGAAATTCCTTTTGCATTATTAATATTTATAATGCTAGTCTAAGAGGACGACAATGGATAAAAAATATTTTCATGGGTCGAATTTTTTATTTTGTTTGCTTACGTCGTCAGCATTAACACATATCAAGGTGGTATATACAAATGATTTAGAGTTAGTTGTCAGCAAATATAATTATCTGGAAATAAGCTCCTCAATAATTATCGCATTCAGTTGTATAAAACAGAACATTCTTCTGGATCGATGTTAGAACACCAAGTTTATAAAATATTTATTTTGTCTTCGTTATCTAAAATAATTTTAAACATACTTAACAAAATTCTGCGTTTTTCCCCGCGTAGAAATAAACATGTCATTAACCATGAAACAATTATTATCTTTAAAAATAAATGAGCTGCCGATGACAGAATTCTGTAAAATTGGAAAAGTGTATTAAGCTATCTTTAACGTGAGGGGAAAACGGAGAAAATGAAAAAAGAAACTAACAAAAAAGCAGAAAAGATATCCTAAGAAATATTTTTTTACTTAACCTATTAATATCTGCATATTTCCGTCAAGTCTTCCCAATTTTTTCGCAAGTATGTATATCCTTCCTATGTTATTGGTAAACAAACACAAACGATTAATTACACTCGTTCCTTAATCGAATATTTTGTTAATTGCATCTGCGATAATGAGAAAATGTGAAGCTTTTAATATGTAAAACGTTTTCTTTACAAATTTAAAAGCCTTTTGGCAAGGTTACTAGTACTAAATTAACAACTGAATATACATTCCTTCTTCCTTGTCATGTACATATTTTTCTTCGACTTTCTTTAAAGTATTAGCAAATTTTTGCTCCTGCTTAAAAAGAAATATAATCATTAGTATTATGTAATAATAGGTTTAAAATAATAAAAGCAAAATAGTTTTTCTTACATAGTTTAGAATAATTTTTCAATGCCGATTCCAATTACAATGTATTTACATATGCGCGTAAATATATATTTTAGGAAACTTTCTGAAAATGAATTTATAACTTTAAAACCTTGTGAACAAAATTTGTAATTATTTTCTCTATAAAATGAATGGAAAAGGAAGTTTTCTTTTTTACAAATTGTATTACTAGACCAACGTTTCTCAAACTGCGAGGTGCCCCTTAGGGGGCGTGATAACTCTATCAGGGGGCGCGATCATATTAAAATGTCGAAAACAAAAGATTATTTCAAAAAATTATTGATTTAATAAAAGTAAACTAACAGAGCATACATTTTGACATAATAATAAAAAAAATACACAGTTACACTATTGTAATACACTTATAAATATATCAGTGCTCCACAATGTACTTTATAATTAAATTAACAATTCTAAGTTAAGAACAACATTTTAATAATTACCAAATGGACCTATGGGCTTCCATATATAAAACTGTATACACAAATTCACAAATCTTGATTATCTGTATAATTTATAATTATTCCGTTATATGCTGAATTAAAGTTATGGTTTCGATCCCCAAAACTCCCAATTCCCACGTAGGTGCGTGTCTGGGGGGAGAGAGAGAGAAAAAGAATAACTAAGCAAAATCCTCTGAAATAAGTAAATATTCCGCAAATACTGTCAAGGTCATTTTATTACACTCAAAACTTTCGAAATAAGTTTATGAATAGCAGAGCACATAAGAAATCGTACTTCATACACGTATGTATACACACGGAGAAATTAATGCTTTGGCTGGGTGAGATGTTTGCATACGACGGTGGTACTTAAGAGGTTACAGTAGTGTTGTAACTGTAGCGCGTCAAAGGGCATTATTGAATTAAATACACTGCTGGACAATTGCTAAGGACGGATAAAACTATCATCCATAGCAACCACAAAATGAAAGGAAGCAAAATGTGGAAAATTAGAATAAGTGCGGGATATTAGTAAGAAGTATGAGTATGCAAATTTTTTCCACGTCTGTTCATCACGTGATAGCGTTCATAAGAGCTTTAAAGGTTTTGACGCGTGTGGACGGTTGTTGTTTCAAGTCAAAGTTTTACAGGAAAGATTTAATAGACGAACTTAGAATTTTTGGCATGTCTTCCCGACATCACATAAATGATTTTATGCGTGGCCGAATTATTGGAAAGATTGAAGAAGGGCGAAAAATACCAGATGTTGCCAGGGAGTTCGACATCGCTCACAGCGTTGTTTCACGCTGTGGAAGTCATTTAAAACTACTGGAATGTGTAGTAGACGGCACGGGGGAGGTCGTGTTAGAAGTACGACGCCTGTAGAAGACAGATATATCGTCCTATCAGCAAAAAGGAACACGCGCACCACAGCTCAGCAGGTGGCAATTCAGTTTCTTGCTGCCGAAGGAAAGCAGATCTCCCGAAAAACTGTTGCCAGACGTTTGAGGGGAGGAGGACTATACGCACGCAGACCTGTTGTGTGTGTCCTATTGACCAGACAGCACCGTACTGCCCGTTTGCAATGGTGTCGTGAGCATCACAATTGGACTGGGCATGCGTACTATTCTCATATGAGAGTAGCTTCAGTCTGTCATCGGATTGTAGACGCCAACTGATCTGGCGCGAGAGTGGTACTGCTTATCGTCCAGAAAATATCCAGGGAAAGGTCCGATATCCGACATGCAGTATCATGGTGTGGGCCGGCATCATGATCAATGGCCGCACGCGCCTACATGTGGTTGCGAATGGGACTATGACGGACCAACGATACATTGATGAAGTTCTACTTCCTCATGTTCGTCTTTTCCGTGGTGCTGTCGGTGATAAATTTGTTTTTATGGACGACAACGCAACATGTCATCGAACACTCGCTGTTCAGGATTGTCTAGACAGCTAGGGTTGTCAACGTCTCGTATGGCCAGCGCGTTCTCCAGATCTGAAATCCCTTGAAAATGTGTGGGATGCTTTGGGGAGGCAAGTTGCTGGTCGAAACTATCCTCCGACAAACAAGAACACCCTCATCCGTACACTCACGGAGGAATGAGATAAATTGCCTCAACAGCTGCTGGATAATGTTATGCAATGTATGGTACGACGTGTGGAATGTTGCATCACACTCCACGGTGGACATATTCCGTACTGATACCTTTCTTTAAGGTGCCTGCTGGCTTTTAGATGCATTGTTCCATTTCTCCGTACGCAGATCAAATGAAAATTTTTTTTCTTTCAGATGTTTCACAGCTTTTGCACTTTCCAGAACAATACATATTCTTTATTCTAATGTCTGAACAGTGTGGCAACTATATTTTATCCTACTAGGCTTCATGTCTCGCTTAATGTTATGCTACATAGCAATTTGTGATCCGTCCTTAGCAATTGTCCAGCAGTGTATATTGTTAATGTATTGAGAGCGGGGGACGAGGAAAATTATGATTAAATATTGGGTTGCAAATATTGAAACTTTGAGAAGCACTGTATTTGACTAATGATATTAGGTTTCTTTTAGGTGACCATGGTCATCAGTGTTCATGATAGCAATGTAGTGGCTGTCATTTTCCTATATTCCTGTAGAATCGAGAGTTTGAACCCAAGAGCCACAAAAGGTCCTCCGCTTTGAGTGGCACGTTAAATGTATTTAGGCTCAAAATCCATATCTTAACCCCTTCCAAGCTCATTCTACTTTGGAATTATGAATTAAAAAATGTCAATTTTGTTATGCTTAGTTTCAAAAATTTAAGGATATTATTAAACTTAATAGGACCATTCACATACAAGATTTCATGAAATTTATTGTAATATATATATATATACTTAGCTTTCATCTTGAATTACAAATTCTTTTACATCCTTTGCTTATTCATAAATGTAAATTTATCAATCAGAGATTGATAATGTATGATACAATCGAAAACATGGTACTGCACATCGTAATCTGGACATGAGAATCTAGTTTCACTTCTTCCCTCTGTGAGTGGCAAATAATGCACTGTCTTGTTGCATTAGTTTTTTTCTCTTTTTCGGGAACGCAGTTAATAAAGTGTCTTACAGACATGTGTGAAAGAGTGTGCTCAGTAGGAGGACGTCCCCTTTTAGCAGAAAATTTCACCGATTGATACTTTTTAATTTATTTCTCTATAATCATCGTTCTATACTGAAGATGACTTCTCTCCCCCTCTCCCAGATTTTATGTACAGCACAAATGAATTAAACAGTGCTTTATTAAAAAATAGAGAAATATTTTCTTGTAACATTTCTTCCCTCTTATTTTAGTGACATCTAGTTGTAGTACGAAAAATTATTCGGAAACATAAAAAGCAAATGTGAAATTATTCGGAAAAGTCTGATTGCGCAGTGTAAACTTTTACACAGCCCGAGCTACACTCGGGAAACGTATATATAACTATTTAAATATTACTTACAAATTTAGAATATATATATATATATATATATATATATATATATATATATATATTAAAAAATTCATTTATTACGGAATTTGTTTAATGTAGTTAACTTTATTAAAAACGACCACTTGGATAGTTCTCAAGCAAAAAATGTAAATTTCGAAACTTTATTTCACGCAACATTTCGTTTCTTTTAATTTGCTAAACACTTAGAAATCCTTAGTTGTTAATCTTCAATTGTAACATAATTTTAACTCAAAATTAGAACATATTTATAAAACAATGAAAGTAATCAAATGCTTACGTGCATTTCTCTAGCAAGCTCCCATCGTTGAGTATGAAATTTATATATTTCTTTAGTTCATTAAAAGAGTAAATGTCGGATAACTCTTTATAGGAATAGGTGCTAGATTACAAACATTCGAGATTGTTTCCGGCTTAGGCCGTAAACATTCATTAACGGCTTTCCAGAGGCCAATTAAAGGCTGATTGAAGCAACTCCTGCCATAAGTTATCTGGTTATGTAGTTTTCGTTGCTTATTTTGATCATCGAATAGGTGTTAATCAAAGTTATAGCCTAATTTCTGTTACATATTAGGATATTCATAAAATGAATATTTATATCCATGGGATTGATCTTTTTTATATTATGAGCTGCTCAATATAGAGTTATTTTGGTTTGTGCTAGAATATGAACACACCTTTTAATACTTTTATTATATTTACATTTCATCTTTGTATTAAATTCTTTTTTATCTCATAGACATCGTATTGTGATCTTATAGGAAGTGTGTATAAAAATAATCCCTGGAAAAAAACCAACTGTTGCCTGCAAAATATGTTCGTTGTAGGAACCTATCTTCATCGAAAATGGTAGTCACCGTAGATGTTTTAATTAAACAGGGATTTGGCGTATACCAGTGCTTCTCAAACTTTCTATATTCGTGACCCTATTTTCAATCAGAATTTTCATCGCGCCCCCCTTCCCCATGCAAAAACAATGTGTTGAATGTAGTAATAATGTATAATACTTTGAGAAAGTGAGAGAGAGACGCTAAAGCTACAATACGACCCTAATTTTAAACCGTACAAAGTATCAAGATAAGTATTAAATTTTATGTATGTTGAGCCCATTGAAAAATCACTAGTAACTATTAAACTTGTTCTTAACTTAGTATTTATAATTAGTATCAAATTTATATTACTGTACTGATACATTTATAAGTATACTATATAAGAGTAAATGTGTATTTTTTTTATTGTGTCTGAATACATTTTGCTTTTTTTTTCCTTTTTAATAATTTGATAATTTTTTAAATAATCTTTTATTTTTGACTTTCCGATACACTCGCGCCCCCCTTGTAGGGTTATCACGCCCCCTAGGGAGGTGTGACCCATAGTTTGAGAAACACTGGCGCATACTTAATGTAGAATTTATCAGCATTTTTTTTTATTGATTTGTCTTTTCGCGTAGGCTTTTTTTAAATATCAAGCACTCTTTGAAATGCATTCGCATGCGCAAAAAGTGTTCTGCACTTTAAGTTTAAAAGCAATTATTTAAATCTATTCATTGCGTAATTATGAAATAAACATATATATATATATATATATATAGTACGTTAAGAGATTCATTGAAATGAAAATATAATTTATTGTATTACTTTTGAGGAAATATTAGTATTAAGGGCACATACAAATATATCTATAAATATTCGATTTATAACCGAATGTACAAAAAAATACTATATATATATATATATATATATATATATATATATATGTAAGGATAATTAAATTAGATTAAAAATTAAATTCCCTATCTAGCATTTGACTCATCTTTCTCATCTTCCATATTCAAGTATCAAACTAATCGCCCATTTATTTCTTTCGAACATATGGCCTAGCCAATAAACATGTCTAATTCCAGATCGTTAGATTTAATAGTCAACATATGTCAGCATTAACTTGCAAGCAACCTCTTCAAAGCAGCGATACTTACCATATGTTTTCAAGTGTTATCCACTTGAAACCACCACCATTGCGTGTTTTTTCCTCCCTGCTCTTAGTGTTAGAACAGATGTACAAATGAAAGAATAAAGGTCGTCTTTTCACTTTTCTAACTTTAATCTGATTCTGTCTTAAAAATCATGACAGAGTTAAAGCCGGTAGGATATTTTATCTGCGAATAAATTTCAAATCTTAACGTAAAAAACTAATCTTTTTTATAAAATAATTTTAATATAAAAACGAACGCCAACTGCGGTAATAAATGGTATGGAGAATTTGAGGGAACACCGAATGCATCGTATGGCTATATATGAAGACGTCGGATTGCTGGAATAAAAAATGATACGGAAAAAAATTCGCGCTAATAATCTTCGGAGGAACAGCGCTCTTAACACCGAGAAGAAAGCAGTGTTTACCGCCGAACGATATTCTGTCTTTCCTGTATAGGCCATCCAGTTTACCGTAAATGGAAGAAACATTCTAATGGAGAGAAAAAAGGGGGGGAAAGAGAGATAAGCGTGAATCTCCCCGTAATGAAAGACGTCACTCCCTTTCGCCAGAAAAATAAAAGGAAAAAATCTTCTTCGTCGGAAAGTCTGCACGGTAATATTGCGAATTTGACCACCATATAATAATAGTGAAGTACCAACATTGAAAGAAAAATAAATAAATAAAATTTTACTAGTGAAATAACGTGACAACAGCATCTGGATTACCGTTCACCAAGGGTTTCTGCCGCTGCAAAGTGGAGGTCAGTTAAATTGTATATTTCCAATTTTAGTAACATTGAAATAACTGAGTTTTGCAGAACAGAACTTTGCGAAAAAGAATAATATATGATATGATATGGTACTTAATTTTTATAATATAGTTGTGTTATAAATGAGATATTTTCTTTATATTTTAATTGAGAAAACAAAGTATATAGGTTTAGTCATACAAAATTTTGAGAAATTTTAATATACTTCTCATAATTTTATCTTAAGATGTCGAATGAGTTAAGAGTTATGATACAAATTGGTGTTTTAAAGTGAAATATATAAATTAAGTTTTTAGAAAAATGACTAATGAGAGAACTAATATTAGAGATATTGATTTTTATAAGAAACAAATGTAAAGTCAAGTTGTATTCTTTTTCTCCATTGAATTCAATTGTTTTGTTAATTATTTTATTCAGCAGTAATCTTATTGCATGTCATTATTTTTTTTAGTTTGAAATTGTGTGTTTTGATATACTGGCCATTTATATCAGGATTCACTATTTCTCGAAAATTTCCTTATCTAAAATTAAAATTAATTTAATAACTTGAAGTTTATTTTTAGATATTATACAGTGGATAAGGGAGAATACAATCATTATAATTTTGTATATGTCTCGAAACATTAAGAGGACAAACTTGTTTAGTTTGATATGTACACCTCTCATTGTTTCTTATCAGCATCCCTGAACATCTGTGAGTTGATGACGCAGATTTCTCAGAGAGATGTGTTCAAAATTAAGTAAGGTGATACAGTTTTTTTTAGTGAATGTGTGATGCAAGAGAAACTCAAGAATTTTTGTCTATGAAACGTATTTTTAGAAGGTTACGGAAAGATTCAAAATAGTGCATGCGATATTAAGTTACAATGAATATTGTGAAAATTTTTCAGAAATACTAAAAGTTATTATTGAGTGAGTCCACTTTTCCGACTCAAAATAATAAAAAAGAGATCTTATATTCTTATATTCTTATATACTTATATATTCTTATATTCTTATATTCTTATATTCCTATATTCTTATATTCTTATAATTTTTATATTTTATAACGCATATGAAATAAAACATTGTTTATTGTGTTGGATAGTGCATAGAAGTTGTGTGTTATACACCGTTTTCATATTATTAATAATTTCATTTTATTAGTGTCTATATTTTTTTTTATCTTTTTAAAAAATGTATTTCATATATGCACAATGTGTGTAACAATATAAAGTATTACTACGGTGGCGCCAGAGTAGATTTTTATACAAAATTATTATTTTAACATTTGTATGATTTCATGTATTTTTATATTTACTATCTTATTGTTTGATATATTATTTTCCAACATAATTTTTTGAAAATATCTACCAGCTATAATACGAATCTATTATTATGAAGGAATAGGAGGAAACGCGAGCTCTTATTCTAGATGTCGAATAGATTTGAACAAGCTAATCTTCAATTATATGTATGGAAATTCATTTTTATCAATTAATTGTCATTACTGTGTTGTTATAGTTTCGTTTATTATATTGCATTTTGATTTTAGTATTCCTATTGCTTAAATATTTCTACTGTGTGTAATATGTCTTTCTAAATAACTATGTATTGTTTTGTGTTTGTTGAAAATTGATTAAGTTTGTAAAGAGAGAAAAAAAAACCACGCCATGACTCCCTTTTAAAATTGAGGGCAAATGTAAGGATAATTAAATTAGATTAAAAATTAAATTCCCTTTCTAGCACTTGATTCATTTTTCTCAGTTCCCATATTCAAGTATCAAACTAATCACCCATTTATTTCTTCCGAACATATGGCCTAGCCAATAAACATGTCTAATTCCAGATCGTTAGATTTAATAGTCAACATATGTCAGCATTAACTTGCAAGCAACCTCTTCAAAGCAGCGATACTTACCATATGTTTTTCAAGTGTTATCCACTTGAAACCACCACCATGGCGTGTTTTTTCCTCCCTGCTCTTAGTGTTAGAACAGATGTACAAATGAAAGAATAAAGGTCGTCTTTTCACTTTTCTAACTTTATTCTGATTCTGTCTTAAAAATCATGACACACACACACACACATATATATATATATATATATATATATATATATATATATATATATATATATATATATATATATATAACCGAATGTATAAATAACTATATAAAGTAGTGGCCAAAATTGTGGACACTTTTTTAGAAGTGTTATTTTTTTCAGCTTCTATGCTTCAGTTTGTGTTTTTTAACACTTTTACATCATTTTAAAGAGAATTTAATACTAAATTCAATACAAAAAATCAAATTCAAATAGTGATCACGTCAAACAAGTTATGCTGCAAAACTATCGATATACCTTAGATATTGATAAAAGCAGTGACCTGTGAGTGCTTGGTGGGGTAGCCTTTATGTTTTTTAAAGCTTCGGATTTATGTTTTACTGAGCTGAAAATAGCCTTAAGCTCTTTCTTCTTTATTCCATGACAGCAGGAAACAGTTATATTAGCAATTAGTCATTCTTTTTTCACAGGTACCTCATTTGGACAAGAATTTTCCATCGGTGCCACAAGTTTTCGATAGGTTTAAGATCAGGATCCTGGCCAGAACAACAATGTTATTTAGTCAAGAAGCAATGACATCAAGTAAAAGAGTAGACAGGACACCTAGAAAGAGATGTATTTCGAGAAAGTAGTCTTTCCTATGTTAAAATTTAAAGACAGGTGGGTGGTTCAAACACTACATTGGGACACTGAAAGTTTTCTTTTGGATGCCAGAAGACAAATTTAATAAAAGAACAAAGCAGGAAAAGGCATAAAAAAAGGGCACCACATCCGTTGATGAAAAAAGAACAAAAATATTATATTTTACAAGATAAAAGAATGTCCTCAACGGCTATCAGAGTTACCTAAATTATACTGGTGTTTCCGTCAGTTCAAAAACACTCAGGATAAAATTAGCAGATGTTAAAATAAAAAGTAGGATTCCCCCACGAAAAAAGCCTTATCGGCAGCGCTAAAAAAGACTACAGTGGCTAAAGGAACACATCAATGTGTTCTTTTGACCACACGTTATATTGTCACGGAGTTCGAAAGAAGTACACAGTTCAATTAAACAAACAATTAGATTTATTCTAACGCTTGGAGCTCGATACAACACTGGACTGAGAACATGCCCAACTGGCGATGAACTCTGCTTTTATACACTTCGGAATATTCGAGAAATAACCAGTATGAACTCTAAAGAATGATCTGGATTAATCTAGAACCTAGAGAAACAATACATTAAAAACGGAAACAAAATTCCAGTCTTTGGATAAATCTGCCGGGGCCGGGATTCGAACCCGAGACCTGAGGAAGTTCAGTCCAACGCTCTGCCAACTCGGCTATCGGGACTTGTAGCAAATTATGCGTGTGGCATTGCTCCCCTCGAAAAGAAGACAGCGCCCCGCTGTCATTTTGTTCAAGGGTCTTTATTCTGGAACGAGTGATGGGTCCTTTGTATGATTCTTTGGGAGGAATATCCTCGGTTTCGATTTGCTCGGCGGGATCATGGTACGGTTTCATACGCAGTACATGGACAACTTCTCTTAGTTTTCTTTTTCGTGAAGCAGGATCAAAATCTTGTACTTCGTAAGTCACGGCTGATAAACGGCGTAGCACCTGATACGGTCCGAAATACCTTCTTAAGAGTTTTTCGGAGAGACCGACTTTTCTCACTGGAGTATAAACCCATACGAGATCTCGGGAGCGTAGGATACCATTTGGTGTTTGGAATCGTAACGTCGACGATCTTTGTCTTGAGCTCTCAGAGTGTGCACTCGGGCTAGCTGTCGTGATTCTTCGGCTCTGGCTGCTATCTTGGTGATGTTATTGTCATCAAAATCGTTAGGACAGAATGGTAGCATTGTATCTAGTGTCGTTTCCGCTTCACGACCATGAAGTAAATAGAACGGCGTAAAACCTGTGGTCTCTTGTTTAGCGGTATTATAAGCGAAGGTTACAAATGGTAGAATTTCATCCCAATTTTTCTGCTCTACATCCACATACATTGACAACATGTCGGCCAAGGTCTTATTGAAGCGCTCCGTCAGTCCATTTGTTTGGGGATGATACGCCGTTGTGAAACGATGATCAATGTTACACAAGTCGACGAGAGAGGAAACAAGTCTGGATCGAAAGACGGCTCCACGATCTGTGATAATTACTCGAGGAGCTCCATGCCTGAGGACAATTTCTTCAAGTAAGAACTTCGCTATTTCGTCGACTTCGGCTGTCGGCAAGGCTTTTGTTATTGCATATCGTGTTGAGTAATCCGTGCAGACTATTATCCATTTGTTTCCATGAGCAGACTTTGGAAATCTCCCAAGGAGATCAATTCCAATGCGATGGAAAGGAGCTATAGCTGGAGGGATGGGAACTAAACGTCCAGGTGGTCGTTGAGGAACGGACTTTCTCCTTTGGCACTCCCGACAATGCATGACATACCGAACGACATTTCGGTACATTCCCGGCCAGTAAAATCTCTTGCGTATCCTGTCATAAGTTTTCGCGAAACCAAGGTGTCCTGCGGTGGGGGCGTCATGAAAGTGCCTTAGTATGTCTGCTCGTAGATGTTTAGGAATGACTGGCAACCACAACTTTCCATCTGGATCAAAATTCTTCCTGCAAAGGATACCGTCGATAAATCTGAATTCTTCGTTTTTGGATGAGTTGCTCAAAAGTTTTAATTTCGCAAGGTCTTGATCCTTTTTCTGTTCCATCGCAAGGTTCATACTCGTGACTGCTAAAAATTTGTCTGATGTTTCCGTTTCCTCTTCCACTGGATTTCTCGAAAGAGCGTCGGCGTCACTATGCTTCTTACCGGTTTTATATTTTACGTCAAAATCATGCTCTTGAAGTCGGAGGGCCCATCTGGCAAGCCTTCCTGAAGGATCCTTTAAATTCATGAGCCAGCACAAGGAATGATGGTCAGTTACAACAGTAAAGTGTTTTCCGAATATGTACGGCCGAAATTTGTTGGTAGCCCATACGATGGCAAGACATTCCCTTTCTGTGGTGGAATAATTCTTTTCGGCTTTTGTCAGAGTTCTAGAAGCGTATGCTATAACTTTCTCGACATTATTCTGAATTTGTACTAGGACAGCTCCGATACCGTACCCGCTTGCATCAGTATGGATTTCTGTAGAAGCTCTTTCGTCGTACATCCCCAATACTGGATCCGAAGTAAGTGCTTTCTTAAGACTGTTAAATGCTTCCACCTCTTCAGGACCCCTAATGAAACTCCACGCCACTTTTCAGCAACGACTGCAAAGGTTCGGCGAGATAACAGAAACCTTTAATAAATCTTCTAAAGTATGAACAAAGGCCAAGAAAACTTCGTAGGTCATGTATATTCTTTGGAGTGGGAAAATTTCTCTTACGGCTTTTATTTTGTCGGGATCGGGACGAACGCCATTACTAGATACAAGATGGCCCAGAATCTTTACTTCTTGGGCAGCAAAAAGACACTTCTTTGAATTTAATTTAAGACCAGCTTCCTGAAGACATTTTAGAACAAGTCTTAATCGTATAAGATGGTCTTCAAAAGTTTCTGAGAACACTATTATGTCATCTAGGTAACAAAGACACATAGTCCATTTAAAATGGCGTAGCAAATTGTCCATCATTCTCTCGAAGGTCGCAGGTGCATTACAGAGACCAAACGGCATGACTTTAAACTCGTATAAGCCTTCGGGGGTAATAAATGCCGTCTTTTCACGATCCGCTTCGTCTATTTCTATTTGCCAATAACCAGATCGGAGATCCATGGAAGAAAAGAACATGGCACCTTTCAGACAGTCGAGCGTATCGTCAATACGAGGCAGAGGATAAACGTCTTTTTCGTGACGCTATTCAGCTTGCGATAATCGACGCAAAAACGCCAACTACCGTCTTTTTCTTACGAGCACAATGGGTGATGACCAAGGACTTTCAGAGGGTTGGACGATACCTTCATCAAGCATTTTCTGAACCTCTTCATGAATGATGCGTCTTTCAGTCGGCGAGACTCTGTAGGCTCGTTGGTTGATTGGAGCATGATCACCAGTAAAAATCCTGTGTTTTCACATTCGTCTTTGCGGCTGTCGACTTGTCGGTCTTCGTGAAAAAAGCCCAGAAAATTTCGGAGTAGTTCGGATAGCTTGTTTCTCTGTTCGTCACTTAACTCGGGTGACATCATTAACGAACAATTCATCTGTGACTCCGAAGTTTCTTGCTGGTCATCCAAGCAACCCGATGTGTCGGAAATAACACATAGATGCCCTTCATTTAGTGGTTCAGCTTGGCCTATGCACATTCCTCTAGGGATGATTTGGTTTCGGAACTGCAGGTTGGTAACCCAGACATCACTTTTCCGTTACGATATGTGGATACCATGGACGGTGTAGCAATATTTTTCTCGAAGAGCAAATGTTTGCTGCCGTCTAGAACTACATTTATGTCTCCTCGGGTTTGATATCCTGATACTGTTATTCTAGTTAAAGAATGCGGCTTAAGTGTATAGTCCTGGTGGCATACAAATTCCAGGCGTCAGGCGCTGTGGAGTCTCGACAGATGTCTTCTAGAACAAGTTCATTTTGTCCACAGTCTATAACGGCTTGAGACGCCTCTAAAAAGTCCCATCCTAGGATGACGTCATGGCTACAATGTGATAAAACAATAAATTCAAAAGGCAGTTCTCGATTGTTTATACGGACACGTAAAACACATTTCCCTATCGGCCGAACAAAATTTCCATCCGCAACTTTCAGCATAACGCTCTTGGCATCAGCAAACAGAACTTTCTTTAAAAATCGGCGATACTTATCGGATATGACAGAAAACGATGCCCCAGAATCTACTAGAGCACGTATCGGCTTCTTATCTATTATTACGTCTAGTTGGTTACCAGTCATCTTGGCGGTCGACGGAGGATTTCCAGTACACGCGGCCTCACCTCCTTGGAAGGTCGCTCTCCTTAGTTTTCCTCGCTCCTACGGCCTGGCGACTGACTGGATCGGCGATATGGCGACGGGGACCTGTAACGACGTATTGGGGATCGGCCTCTCGTGGGACTTGGCGTAAAACGGCGAGAAGAGTTTGGTCGGCGTATTTCTTCTTCAGTGCCAACGTCGTCGAAGGTCCGTCGGCGGTTTCGAGGAGTTGTCAAAGACAGCCTTTCTCTCTCGGCAGTAGCGCATTACATGTCCAGGACGTCCGCAGTGGAAACAAACAGGTCTGTTGTCAGCCGTTCTCCACACATCTGTTTTTCTTGGTTCAGGTGGGAATTTCTGAACAGGAGCTCTGTATTTCCTGGTTACAGCGGCGTATGTTGGTCGTGGTCTAGTTTCTGTAGGTTTTGTTGACACTGGGGCCAAAACCCTTTCAACTTCGTCTTGAACGATCTCTTCTAAGGATTGGGGATCGGAGTCAAAGATTCTTGCGTCTGGTTAACTAGTCGATGGACTTCTTCTCGTACGATTGTGCGAATAAGAGAGACCAAATCAGTCTCATCCGTCAGGGATGCAACCGGTACGACGTTTGGAAGCCTTTCAAATCTCGGTCGACCAACTCTCTTCTGCTTCATATCTTCGATATAGTTGCACCATTTGATAAAACTTGCTGTGTCGTTGATTTCTCTCGTCAACAGGGCCTGATAAATATCCTCAGCAACACCTTTCATTAGGTGTGACACTTTTTCGTCTTCTTTCATCAGAGGATTTACCTCTTGGCAAAGTCCTAATACACTTTGTATGTAGGACTGTGTACTCTCGCCTGAACGCTGGGCTCGGCATTTTAGTTGTTCTTCTGCCCTTCTGGTATATTTTTGACGGTCACCGAAAAGTCCACTTAGTCCATTTTTAAACGCTTCCCAGGAATCTAAGGCGTCTTCGTTGTTGACATACCACTGTCTCGCAGTTCCGTCAAGAAAGAAATAAACGTTAGCCAGGCACATCATGTCATCCCACTTGTTAAAGTTGGCTACTCGATCGTACTCTTTAAGCCATTTGAGAGGGTCTTCCCCAGGCGCTCCTCGGAAGGTCGATGGGCTCCTCCATTGCTGTAACGAAGGTGTTACTACAGCGGGCTTGGCTTCTTGCTCGGTCGGCATTTTTGTCCTCTTCCTACTATTTTTTAACAGTCCGAATTCGGGGGATAATCCTCTTAACCGGAGGCTCCTGCGAAGGTTGTCACTATTATCCACGTTTGACGTAATTGTACCCCGCGCTTCCACCAAACTTGTCACGGAGTTCGAAAGAAGTACACAGTTCAATTAAACAAACAATTAGATTTATTCTAACGCTTGGAGCTCGATACAACACTGGACTGAGAACATGCCCAACTGGCGATGAACTCTGCTTTTATACACTTCGGAATATTCGAGAAATAACCAGTATGAACTCTAAAGAATGATCTGGATTAATCTAGAACCTAGAGAAACAATACATTAAAAACGGAAACAAAATTCCAGTCTTTGGATAAATCTGCCGGGGCCGGGATTCGAACCCGAGACCTGAGGAAGTTCAGTCCAACGCTCTGCCAACTCGGCTATCGGGACTTGTAGCAAATTATGCGTGTGGCATTTCTCCGGGAGGGATGAAACTAAGATATCGTTATTGAGCAGTGATGGCCAAAATATATTAGATATACAGTAGCAGAAAAGCTACATCTTGACTTCATCCAGGCAACTGTGAAATACCCACATAGTTTTATTATTTAGTCATGCATATTAGCAGATGGTATCGGTCACATTCGTATCTGTTGATGGGACGCTCAATGTCATAAAATACATTGACCACATTCTAGAACCCAAACTACTATCTTCCATCAGGGATTGATTTACCAACAATTATTCATTTAGTTTTTAGCAAGATTCTTCTTCTTGCCACGCAGTAAAGTAGTCGAAAGATTGGTATCCTTCTACGATCATTGAGTTGTTGTTCTGGTCAGGAAAGAATCCTGACCTCAACCGTATAGAAAACTTGTGAGATCATGTGAAAACTCTTGTCCAAATGAGGTACCCATGAAGTACAAAGGAGCTAATTGAGGATTTAACTTTTTTCTTGGCATCATGTAATAACGAAGGAAGAGATTAAGATTATTTTTAGCTCAATAAAACATCGATATGAAGCATTGATAGAAAAAAAGCTCCCCCCCCCACAATGCACTGATAACTCAGTGCTATCATAAATATGTATTGTATATCGATAGTTATTGTAGCATAACTTATTTGGCGTTTCAAAAATTTACATTTATTATTTTTTGTAATGGATTTAGTATTAAATTTTCTTTAAAATGATATAATAGACTTTGCATTGTGTGCAACGTAACATTTCATATAAGCATGCAAACTTAAAAAAACATAACAACTTTAAAAAGTTTCCACAATTTTGGCCAACACTGTATATGTATATGTTCGACATATAACCGAATGTACAAATTATACGTACACTGAATTCTATTTTAAGGGCTTTTTTAACGTTCTTTTTAATAGTCATTAAGTTTGTGAACTTTGCCGGTGGAGATGTTCAAACTGTTATGCCATCAAAGGTAGCAGAAGGAAATATGGCTTTACGTCAAATGGATCTTGTCTTAAACTTCCTTCGAAGGTTCAAGAGAGTTTAATGAGTGATGTAAAATCATCGTTATATTACGATATATTTAAAATTGAAAAGGCACTTTTAAAGTTCTTCGCTGACTATAAACCGAAAAGGTGCATAATTAATAACTATATTAAATATAACATTTAATAAATATTTAAAATGCGATTCAAAATTAAATTTTCAATTTATAATAAATTATTAAAATAAAATTGTATCTAGATTCAATAATTTATATGATTTATATTTTTCTCAGCGAATTATTACTTTATGACACTTTAAGTAATAATCCATAGCGATGACAGCCTATAAGTATTAAAAAAACCTGTATTTACTGATTGTAATGTCGAAACTCATTAAATTTAATTGCTCGGATTATTATTTCTTATTCATATTTCTTATAATATCTTTTCTTCCTAGCTAAGTACTGCTAAAAGAAAGTAATGAACGTTATTTTTAAAACGAAACTTTTTTAAATGACTTTAAATATATTAAAAATCAAATGAAATATTATCCATTATATACACAACTGTATCAAAAAGTATGTGAAATGATTTTTGTAAGCACTTATACAGTAGATATCGTCTGCAAGCTTAAATAAATATTTATTCCACATATATAAGTATACGGCACCACTCAGGAACTGATTTTATTTTTAGTCTGCAAATAATTTTAATTTTAATGTGAAAAATCTTTCCTTATACAAAATGTGTAGTTATATTAAGTAAAGAAAATGAATTCATTGTTTTATTTTCTGTAATGCATATGATACAAACGGAACTGAATTTTTAAAACAGTAAATGGTTCTTGAAAGGTAAAGAATGGGCATAAAGATCACGACAATTTCGCCAAAAACTCTAGATTTTATTGACTATTTTATTTGATTGCCATGATATAGTGCATTGTAAATGTGTACAACTGATGTTTTACCAATAGACTACCTGTTTATAAACGTTACAGTTTGAAACAACACGTGAATATAGGAGATAAACTTTGTAGTTTTGAGCACTATTAAGTGGCGAGGACGACACCATAGATGTCACCTCACACACTTTCACACTCTTCTTGGTTATAAAATTAGGTATTTAGTTCAGCTTCGACTTATAGTGATTTAATTAACGACTTATTTCCCTGAAATAAGTCTTGTTCTATGTTCTTATCCTGGGATACATATGGAATACCAGTGGAAGAACAGAACATACAATACAAACAGAAGAATACATACATTTATTTTAAATGCTGACCCAGTGTATAACAGAAGCGTTGCGCTGCTTTTCATTCGAGACGGGAATACATTGCAGGTGAAAGTCTAAATTATTTTTCCGAAGAAGATACAGCCATGCCATACTCGGGATTTGAACCCGAACCCACTCGGTACCCCTTATCTACCATACTGGCCGGGCGGCGATATATGTGATCATAATTAGTTACCAATATCATCGTTGTGGTCGCTGTATCAGAGTGATTATAGGCAGGAACTCGTGAACGACTTATTGTAACCGAGCCCTTCTGCCACTAAAGACCATCCTTGTAGAAAGGCAAATGCATTGTAAATCTGTAGAGGCGCATGATAATACCATTGGAGTATTGGAGAAGCTATGTGCTATTAGGTGCTAGCTCAGTTTTTATCCTCAGCACTTGACTATGGTTCAAGATTACGAGGTTCGTCGCCAGTAGCCTCCCTGTGGGTTAATAAACACTCACTCACCAATATCGTCACTCATAATTTCACAAATTCATTTATTTTCGTGATAATTCAATTTTATTTCCTCTATACTATTAGCAGTTAGCAATTCAGTATATTTTTATTAGTATGAAGGCAAACGTTCTTCTGTAATCAATAATAGCAATACAAGGGAATTTTCATCATTTTCTTTTTTTTAATACCATCTTAACGAAAACAGCAAAGACATCTAAATTTGCACCAAAAATTGTTTTCTTGAAATTTAAATCCTTTTTTATGGAAGAAAATTCTTATTTATTGTTATGGAACTTTTTAGTCTTAGATAACAATGCGAAATTATTGCACCAAAAGGCTTAAGGGCTATAGAATATTTTGAGATTTTAAATAAGTGCATTTTTTTTTGCTATTCTCTCCCACAAGGAGACTTATTGTTAATTGCTTTTTCCAGCCGTGTCTCTTCTGAGGGTGCTTGTTCCCAGGGCTTAATAACCATTGATTTCACGTCTGCCACCATTACGAGTCAAATGTATTTTGTGTCCATTGGTGCCGAGTATTCAAATTGAAATTAGTCTTTATATTTTTTTCCCTGCTTTGCTTTTTATTACCAGATGCATATCTCCAATGAAAAATTTTATAGCTTTTGGGACGTCGTTAATGTTACTGTCATTGAATACATATTGCCCATTTTCTTGCATTGGAACGGATGTTATCGAGTAAAACATAATTTATTTTCACTTTTATTATTTTGGGGAAATTATAAATGCTCTTTATAGATAAATGATTTTTTCATACCGATCCCTGTTTTATTCAAGAGCATAAAAATAGAAAGAAAATTCTGGTGGTGAGCAGGTTTTGAAAACTGGGAAATGGAGACGTGGTTTGTAGTTTTTTGTCATTATTCTTATTGCTAAAAATATGTTCTATACTTAATTTTTGTAAATTAAAATGATGTTGGACATTTTGAAGATTTTCTGAAAATACTTTGAAGAATTTATTACTTCTAAGCACATTTTGTTTCACGGTTACCAAATTGCTTTTTTACGAAAGAATAAAATATCACTTAAACCTTATTTTAGTGTTAGGTATTTATTATTTTTCTTTTGCCGTTTAATTATTTCAGGAATATTTTAAAATGCGTATATACTTATTTTTTATTCCGTTAGCAAAATGCGTAATTACGTTTATTGATATCTGAACTACATACGAGTATATTATAATATCATGCAAAATTTAATAGATTTATCTCGTATATATCATTTTTAATAGTCTTAGTCATTTCTAACACGCTTTTATAAATTTTACTTGTATGTAACAGATTCTTTGAACTCGATTTTTAAAGGTCAGATTAAGTCGAAATTTTGCACACTCGTCAAGAACCAGAGACAAAACAATAATATCATAAGTTTATTCCATTGTCCTGAACAGGATAATAAAAAAAAATTATTTCTAGATTTGGCGACTAACCCCAATGGTATTAATTTTTTCGTAAATAATATTATTCTTATATTAAGAATTTTTTTTTTACTTTTTAGCTCGATTAACACACCATAAAAGCGTATTTTTTAATATTTCTTTTTAAACTTAATTTTTTCTTTTATTTTTATGTTTTATAAGGCGAATTAATTTCAAATTATCTAAGTTCTTGAAATTGATCAGAATATTCCTTCGCACAGAATTTTTTTCTCACAAGGAGAGGACATGACTAAGGAAATTCATTTGGATTAATAGTAATACTTCCTTAGGGTGTAATAGTAATGGTGTAATATTAATACTAATTAGGGTGTAATAATAATGGTGTAATAGTAAGAGGCTTGGTGTAATAGTAATACTTCCTTAGTGTGTTCAATCTTCAATGTAATTCCGTCGAATGGCGAGCCAAGTCGGAGAAAAAAACTTTCGAAATTCCTGCTTAGCTTTTATGCAATTAAATTTCAATTTCTTCCTACGATTTCGCAGCTTGGTTGATATATTGTCTGCGTACTATGCGCGAGGACTGGGTTCAATTCATCGGTCATTTTCTTTATTTCATTTAATTATTTTTAAAATTAAATAAACTTCTTTATGAAAGGTTTATTAAATATTAAATTATATTTTATGTAATTATTTTGTATTTTATAAAAAAAAAACAATTAAATAAATTTATTATTTAAATTATTTATTTTTAAAAGTATATAAAATTATTATTAATAAAATATTAAAAATTATTATTAATAAAATATTAACAATTATTATTAATAAAATATTAACAATTATTATTAATAAAATATTAAAAATAATTATAAATTAAATTAATTAAAATTAATTATTAATAATAATAGTTATTAAATTAATTATATTTAAAAATAATTATTATTAAAATTATTAATTTATCATTTAAACGATTATTTATTTATTATTGGAATGATTATTAATTTATTAGTAGAGAGAGAGAGAGAGAGAGAGAATTATTATTAATTAATTCTTAAAATTATTTTTAATTCATTATTTAATTTTTATATATTATTGAAATAATTATTAATATTTTTAAAATTATTTTAATAAGCTTTCTTAAATTACTTAAATTTATTTAAGAATAACTTTTTTAATGTTTTATAAAATTTTAAAATAATAAAATCAATAATATTTAAAAAAGACATATTTTTTATTGTATATACTATAAAATAATTAAATAAATTTATTGTACTATAAAATAATTAGTTTAATAATAATATACTTTATAAATTATTTTATATTATATATATTATTTTATTTATAGTATATTTTATTTCACATTATAAAAATATTTGTTAACTAATTTTTCATGTATAACATCATTTAATATTTATATAATATGTTTTATTATAAATATTATTTATTAATATAAAAATATATTTGTATAAAATTTAATATTAATATTTATACAATTACAGTATTTTTACTTTATAAAATACAAAATAATTATATAAAATATTATTTAATATTTAATAAACTTTTCATAAATAAGTTTATTTAATTATAGAAATAATTAAATGAAATGAAAAAAAAATGACCGATTAATCGAACCCAAACTTGTGCATAGTATGCAGACGATATATCAACCAAGCTACGAAATCGTGGGAAAAAATTGAAATTTAATTGTATAAAAGCTAAGCATGAATTCAGAAGGCTTTTTCTCCGAATTGAATGGCCATTCGGCGGAATTACATTGAGGGTTGAACACCTTAAATGAATACTACTTTTATACCAAGTCTCTACCCCAAATGAATTTCCTTAGTCGTGCCCTCTCCTTGTAAGTAAATTAATTAATCTACACTATCATTAGCACTTCAACGTTTCAAACGCAAATGATTTATTTTTAAAATTTTGATAAATGCTTTGAAGTTAGTATTCAAACTTAGTGTCCAGTCGGAGCAGATGAAGGGATATAGGAGTTGATTTGTACTAAGTTGTTGCAGTTCAGGTAGGAGTTGTCAAGTGCATATAAGACTGCAAGCATATAAAGAAATAAACTATTTTGAATAATCTTATAATTTAGTTTAAGAGTTTAGATTAAGATTGATCCCCCCCAAAAAATATTGAATTAGTTGTAAATTTCTCAATAAATAATAAACTCTAAATAAAGTTAATTGTTTTTAAAACTATGTGTATACTTCCTCCCGGAACCCTCTTACATCTGCAACATCCGGTTTGCGACACTGAGATTACGAGTCTACCGCAGCCATACTAATATTTTGAAAAGAAATGTTGAAATACTGAATGGTTTCTTCCCATCTAGTAATTTTTTTGTATTCTGATGATGTTTGAGAATAGAAAATGAAGACTGTTTAAAAATTTTCTTTTTGAAATGATTTATTTATTATTTTTTGTTGAATATATTAGTATTTTATGTATTTTACATTGTGGTAAATCTTATTATATAAGGCATCTTCTCATTTTTGCTTTAAATATCGCACTTTTTCTTTAAGTCAACTATTTTTTCTGAAATATTACCTAAAATGAATTATAGATTTCAAGTCAAATTTGGCGATTTTTTGGTTCAATAATGACTTTATTTTGACAACTCTTCTTTTATTCGTAACCTGTGTAATAAATATTTTCTTCACAAGATAATATTGGTATCTATTTTATAACGTCTTTCCCTTCTCAACATGGATATTTTATTTTGTTTCAAACAAGATTATCTTCTCGGAAAAAAGGTCTAGAAAAGAAAGTATTTGTTTTAGATTTTCCTTATTTTACTTCTAGTAGGAATGTATGCGTATTGAATTTCTACTTACATGATATTTATCTTATCACATTCTATAATCAAATCACAAAAACCTTTTTAGTGCTTAAAGAAAATTTCTGCCTTTTTTCAAATTTTATCCACCAAAATCTTTTTTGCAAATCATTTACTGTATTCACCTTTTAGTTTCGAGAAATTGGTACCTTTTTTTTAAAAAAAATATTTTTCTATTTTATTTTCCACCAATTCTCTATAGAGGAAGTGTGGATAAAATATAGCTGAACTGTGTGTGTGTATTAAATTCTCTTGAATAATCATTGAATTTTGGAAAAAGTAATGTTAGTCAACTTTTGAAAAAACTCGCACCATTCTTTAATATGAAACTAACACGCGCAGGGGTGAACGATTTTAGTTTGCAAATGTTTCGAGAATTTTCCTCTTTATATTATCTCTGTTACTGTGGGAGGTAAATGGCAAAAAAAATAAGCACCGTAAATATTTAGTTTGAACAAATAAACTTTTCTTTCCAATAGTATAGAGAAGTATAGGAATTCTCATAAGTAAAACCTATACAAAATGAGTATTAAAACTTCAAATTTTTTTATGTAAACAGTTAATTAACTAAATAATTAAACAACATTTGTCTAAGCTATATAAATGAACAAATGTAAAAGATTATTATATTAAAGAATTCTTTAAGATTCATATAAAATTCTAAAATCATCATACTCAAGTCTTTTTCAAAAGAATTTATATATATATATGCTATTTCTTGTTATGTTCTTTATCTATTATTTCTTATTTTTGATATATAATACATATTTCTTTTATATATATATATATATATATATATTATATATATATATATATATATATATATATATATATATATGTCATGATTTTGGAGACAGAATCAGATTAAAAGTTAGAAAAAGGGACGGTCTTTATTCAACCAATTCTACATCTGTTCTGATACCGAGAGAGGAGGAAAACGCTCGCCATGGTGGTGGTTTCAAGTGGATAACACTTGAAAAACATATGGTAAGTATCGCTGCTTTGAAGAAGGTGCTTGCAAGTTAATGCTGACATATGTTGACTATTAAATCTAACGATCTGGAATTAGACATGTTTATTGGCTAGGGCATATGTTCGGAAGAAACAAATGGGTGATTAGTTTGATACTTGAATATGGGGACTGAGATGAGTCAAGTGCTTAAAAGTGGTTTTAGGGTTAGCAATAAATTGTACAATAATTCGCAATTTTTTCGAGTATGTTAGTTGAAATTTGCATATAAACGATTGCTTTATTTACAACTTATTACTTCTGTCAAATTTTATTTACATCCATGTATTGACTGTTGAATTTGTAGTCCTTTTCTGCATACGAACCAATATATATATATATATATATATATATATATATATATATATATATATATATATATATATATATATATATATATTATATATATAAATATATATATATTTATATATATATATATATTTATATTATATATATATATATATATATATATATATTATATATAAATATATATATATATATATATATATATATATATATATATATATATATATATATATATATATTTATATATACATATATATATATATACATATATATATACATATATATATATTTATATATATATATATATATATTCTATATATATATATACATATATATATTTATATATATATATATATATATATATATATATATATATATATACATATATATATATATTTATATATATATATATATATATATATATATATATATATATATATATGTCATTATTAATCATTTATATAAAACATTTCATATGTTATTTCGTAGGAACTTTCTAATTAAAATTTAATTTTTTCATTTACAATATTTCATAATCTTTAATCTCTTACAATCTTTGCAATCTTTTTGAATATTATTAATAAAATTCATCCGCTTTCCATAATTACTTAACAGGATGTAATATGGGAATAAAGTACCAAATCTAAATGAATCTCACCAATTTTTAGTATCTTCTCAAGTGAACATTACGTCAAAAATAACATAAAAGTACACACATTCTCAAATAAATAAAAAAAGATTATCCTGGCACATTTTCAGAAAACCAATTATAACGAATGTATATTTCTTCTTCCTCCAATTCTTATTAAAACATTTCTAAAAATATTCTTATGAAAAGTTATAGTTTCTGACATAAAAAAAACTGACTGAATCATTAACCATAAAACAAGCATTCTCTTTCACAATATATGAGCTGCACTTGTCAAAATGTTCTAAAAATGTGAAAAATGCATGGAAATACATTAAGTTCTCTCTAGAAAGAAAGCGTCAAGTTTAAAAAAAATAACTTTCGCAATCATACATGAAGCAGAAGGATAATTAGAGAAATAGTTTTTCTTATTTCGATTATTATCTGCATATTTTCGACAAGGCTTTCTAGCTTTCGCGTCCTCTATGTCCAGAAATCTGATCCTGTAAGTAAGCAAAGGCGAAAGATTAATTACTCTGAGTTTCTTAATCGAATGTTTTGTTAATTGCAACTGCGATAATGAAGATTCTCACGAATACCCCATTTTCTTTCCAAAAGATATTTGCAGACTAAAAAGCCCTTTGGCGACATTATTGATTCCAAGTGAAGTAATGAGAGCATTTTTTTTCTTTCTTTTCACGCATGTATTGAATTATCTTTTAACTACTCCCATATTTTACACATCTAGAGAAGAAAGAGGAAACATTTTTTTAAGCGTTACATAACTTTACAATGAACAAAAGGAAACTAGATTTTATGTTGTTGTAGTTGAGTGTTAAGGCCTTAAAGTAAACTTCTTAATGCAAAATTTATTACTTGACTTCTTAAAATCCATTACTTAAAATTATATTACATTAATACCTTCATAAAAATCCTTACTATGGTTTTTCCTTTTTAATGCGTTGGAGAAAACTAATGTATATGAACCTAACAGTTGTGCTATATTTTAAAGAGGAGTAATATAATTATATGGGGTACATAGAATTCACTATAAACACAAAATAATGCAGATTAAAAAATATCAATGCTATTGTGCCAAGAAACCTTTTTTACAGTATCATACCATACTTGTATATCTTAAAATCATTTATTTACGTTAAGAATGGATTTTTTTTATAATAATTTAAAAATCTTAGAAGAATAGCTGAACTGTTATAACTCGTTTTTCCTTTCTCTCACAGAGCCTAAGTTAATTTAAAATATATGATGATAAATACAAATGATAGATATTTATTGTTATATACATGCAAAATTCAAAGGTTAGGTTAATTAAAGTTCACAAAACACTTAAGAATTTTTTACTCTATTCATTCATAAATTATTGTAAAAATCACTCATAAATTTACTGTAATTAGAGCAAAGTCTTAAAAATAAAATATTCAGTTATCATTTGGCACGTGTAAGTGTGAGCGTTCTTCATAAAAACGAGAGAGGATACGTAAATTATGAAATATAAATATGATAATCAGTAATTACTTTTAAACATTGGCCTTTTCACTCTACATCTGGAATTTACACTTCAAACAAATGTTAATAATATTAACGACTAATATAAATTTAAGATTATATTTATTCTGTATTTTTGTTTAAGAAGATAACTGTTCGGAAAAAGCATATTTTTTACTCCCAAATGTAATTTGTATAAAATCTGATTTTATTCTATCTAATTTTAAAAACATTTTTGTACAATATGATTAATATCTTAAATTTTGCATTTGTTTTTATAAACTTACAAAACATAATATATGGAGAAAAAAAGTATGGTTTTTAGTCGATAGGTAAATAGAATTGTGGGCTTATTGAAGACAAAATATTTCAGAATAACAAATGCACTTCAAGAGAAATTATCAGAAACATTGGAAGAGAAGATAAAGAAGTGTTACTAATATAAGAAAAAAAACCTGTCAATTTTTCAAAAGAATATTTTTCTTTCTGTTAGAATTTTATCAATATTTAATCAATAAATTACGCTCAGAGGTTCATGTCAGTCTTTTATATACATATTATTAAAATATCATCTTCAATATTTTTGTTTTGTTTTAGTACTGAAAATCAGGTAATGTGTTGGATATAAATTATTAATAATTCAATTTATTTAAGCGATAAATAATATTGAAAATTGCATACTTTAATTAAATCATCTAGTTGTTAAACAAATGCTCTACGAGGAGTTCCTGAATTTGAATGGGTTTTGAAGAATGCAATATGCATGCATTTATTTGTCACAATAAGGCTTTAATTGTTCAATAACTCTTTACCATATTGACACTCAATTTAAATCAATGCAAATAGTTAACAATTCGCACCATAAATATTCCCATAAGGGCTTCTCAGGGACCTATTAAAGGCTTATGAAAGCCTTTACTACCGTAAGTTATCTGTTTACATAGTTACGTCCCTTTCTTACATTAATCATTGAACAAATATTTGAGGAAACGTTAACTACAGAGCGTGTAATACTAACTAGTATCATATACAATATTAGTAACATAGTATGCGTTACTATTATCTCCGTAAAGTATCCCTAAACTAAATATTTGTAGTAAGATAATTGAATTGGGATAAAATTGTATTTTATGTTATAAATAATGAAATATTTTTTTCACTTATTTGAACTATATGATCAAAAGTATCCGAACACCTCTCGAAATAGTAGATTTTACCAATATCATCGAACTGTTATCTTCCAGACAAGAGAAAAAGAATTCAGATGGGTTCGTAATCGTAATTTTAAAGCTTAAAAAGTACACTGGAAGGAAACCCCGAGATAAATGATTATAAATTTGGTAAAGTGATCCGTTGTCACCGCTATGGAGAGATAGTTTGTGATATTTCTATTATGCTTGTAGTATCTCATTTCACTGCATTATGTTGTTATGGTGAAAGGATTTGTACAAAGATTATAATTGTGCAACCTCGATCTAGTAGATCTTATTTTTAGATAGACGGGCACTGAAGAGAGGTGTGAAAGTCAAACGTATAGATTCGACCAAAAATTCGGCGTCAGGATTTGAAAGAAGTATTTGAATACAACATTAGCATAATGACAGTTTATCCCGAAGTTCAAAACGGATGTGATGGAAGAACTGCAACTTGTAAATTAAATATTACTAGGTCATTGCCAAGTGTTGCTTAGAGTGCAAAATTCAACTTTGGAGCCCCAAGCAATTGTGCCGAGTGTTTTGGAGTAACTAATAAAAGTATATTATCTGGTTGATTGCGGGGGTTGAGATTACTTGGTTGAATCTTTAAAATTGACTGAATTTTTACGTGACTAGATTTCAACGTGGAATTTTTTGATAAGTCAAAGAGTTGTTCCATCTCCTTCATTATAAATGGATTTTTTTCTACTAATAAAAAACTTGAATTTTTCCTTTGAAAACTATTAAGATGGACAAAACATTGCACTTATGAGTATAAAATTGTTTCTCTAAGCACGGGATAGTAAACAATAGAATATGAACAATGTAGTAGGTGGTGCATGTAAAGAAAAAAAAACGTTTTGGTATTATTATATTATAATAAAAGTTTAAGAAAAAGTATTACACAATGAAGTAATAATATATAAATAGAGAAGTTTGAGAATTTTCAGTTTTAACGACTGGGATTTGTTTTAAATGCTTGTGGTGGCTAGCTGGGGGGGGGCGTAGTTGGTTTGTCGCTGGCCTTCTGCATCTGAGTTTCGGGTTCGACCAAGTCGGTGGATTATCATGATCCAGAAAATTGACAGTGTTCATACGTGATGTATAAAAAAATCCTTTCAGTGCTTGTTTGACTTGGTCGGGTGCTCTCGGCAAAATTAAATTCCTAGAACAAGTTCGCATCGTCAGAGCTCAGTTGCCTTCCTCTGAGGAGAAAACTGGGCGTCAAAGTTACCTACGGTAATTGGTGTCTTCTATATGGAGCCGCACTCAAAAGTGATACCAGCTCTTGCGGAATGTACTAAGTCTTCAATAGTAAAAATACCAAGCAACCCCATTGGGTAAAAAAAAAGATATTTGCGGTTATACAAACTTCACAAAGGACGTAAATGCATTTTGTATACACATTTATAATTTTCTTTTCAATGTTTAATTGTGACTCGTGGAACCCCAGAGTTCCGTGGAACACAGTTTGAAGATGACTGATCAATGCCAAAATATTCTTTATTTTCTGATCTACAATCGTATTATTTTTATTTAAAATACTCTGATTGGTGTCTCACATCATGTAATTTACATTACAATGTACAACCTAATAAAAGTATACAAAATAATATATTTCATTTTTATGAAAAATTATCTAATACAATAATGACAAATATACATTAATTGTTTCATTATAATATTATGTACTTTTAAAATTCCTGATTACACTTAATTGAGAGCAAGGCATCTACAAATGCAGTAATGCTACTTCTACTCCGTTTATAAGGTTCAAAAGGTACACCGCCATTAAGCCTAATGCATCACATCCCAATTAGTACTAGTTAACCTAATGAATAATAATCCGACCGCATATATAAAGTAATGATCTTTATTTCGCTCAGAAGAATAGTTCGAAGCAAGTAATGTTTATTCACTTGTAACTCACGAGAATCATTTTCATAGCGTAACAGTACATCTAATGGGAACGTGCTGGGATTCAGTGAAAATATGTTAACGTCTGATTATATTCTAGGTAACCGCAGTTGGTTTTCAGGAAATTTGATATTATATAGAAATGAAATCATATGGATTCGAAATAAGGAAATAAACGCGTATAAAATCATCAAACACCCTAAAACATAAAACAGCTTCTACTTTATTAAGTTGGCTATTACGTTAATTGTTAATTTATTGAATGTTATTTAACATTGCACAACCACAATATAGCTATTGGCAATGAACATGACATTTTTAAAACAAATCCTAATGTCAAGCTTAAAATCATTAGTAGTTCTTTAGAAGTGCGTACTAAATTTTGTCGCAAGTTTGTGGATATGTTTGGTAAATACATAAGTTTAAAATAATTTTTTAAAAAATTTCTAATGAACTGCCAATTGGTGTTTTAAAATTACAGATCTAGTCAATTCCCCGGAAGCTGCTATCTTTTTTAGTGTGGCACCCTATAGGCGGATACCAAACTCCACAATAAATTTTGACGCCCAGTTTCCTCCCCAGAGGGAGTTGCCTGAACTCCAACGATGTGAACCTGTACTAGAATTTAATTTTGCCGAGAACATCCAAACCAAAAACCATAATCATACGACACGATCGCCTGTCGATTTTCTGCATCATGAAAATCCACCGACTTGGTCCAGGGTCGAACCCGTAACCTTCGGTACAGAAGGCTAGCAACAAGCCAACCACGCCTCACAGCCGGCTAGTTTAATCATAATTTAAGATATTTTTCTCAAATGGAGTACACAATATCATCATGTGTATCTGAACACCTACATGCTTTTTTCTCGAAAATATGTCAACAATTATTATGCTATTGGATTGCCTTTCGATGCAATAAGAGTTGCCATTCTGTCGAGAAGGCTATGCAGTACGGTTTGATGGCAACAAAACATGTGCGCACTTCTTCCAGAACAACACTAGTCAGCTTTCCCCGTTTTGTAGAGTCGCAGTTTAGCTCGCAAGTGACGCTTTAATTCATTGTATAAATTCTCCATCGGTGGTCTATATGATTCAGATGTTCTATAGAATTCAGATGTTCCATCGAATTGAAATGTTCTAAAGAATTCAGATATTTTATGGAATTTAGATTTTCTGTATGATCCAGATTGTCCATAGATGTTTATAATATGATTCAGATGTCCTATGGAATTCAAATGCTCCATAGATGTTTAATATGATTCAGATATCCTATAGAATTCAGATGTTCCATAGATGTCTAATATGATTCACTCTCTATGATTTCTGCGTTCCATAAATTTTCTACAACTGACTTCTGGTATTATGTATGTTTAAGTCTAGAAAAATAATATTGAACATATCCGCTATTGCTTTTTTGAAAGATAAGCAATTCGTTTAAAAAAAAAAACGTGAATACCTTAAAGCAGTTCTTCTCGAACTTTCAATACTTGCAACCCAAAATTCAATCAAATTTTTTCATTGCGCGTGGCGCGCGCCTCTCCTTCCCTTCTATACAATAAGAATGTACTGAATTCATTAATACTATACTTTGACGTTGAAGCTACAATACGGCTTTAACCCCTTAAGTACACTCGGCGTATATAAACACCGCGCTCAACTAAAGCGTTAATTGCCATGGATGTATACGTACATCTTTTCGATATACGATATTTTATGCGCATTGCTATCCATAAAATTATGCAGAAGGCTTTGTAATGCACTAAAAGGACTTTGACAGTGTTTGCGAAGGATTTATTTATTTCAGAGAATTTGCTTATTTCTTTCTCCCCCCCCCCCAATACATCACATGCGCACGCCTACTTGGAAATCGATGGTTTTGGGTAGCGAATCACTATCTTTTAATCGACAACTAAGGGATTAATTATGAACATTACAAATTATTAAGATAAGTGTTAGTTTTTGTGTATAATTTTGTATATGACAAGTCCGTGGGGTCAATGGCAATTATGAAACTTGTTCTTAGCTTAGTATTGCTAAATTAATTATAAAATACGTTGTGCACTACTGACACATTTTTAAGTGTTTTGATCAGTGTAAATATGTATTTATTTCTTATTATGTCATTTTGTGTTTAATTTCAGTAAATTAAAATATTTTTTTTAAAAATATGCCCGCGCCTCCCTCGTGGAGTGATCACGCCCCCCTAAAGGGCGCACCCCACAATTTGAGAAACGCTACCTAAATAATAAGAACCCAGCTAAGCGTTACAACAATTGAATTTAATTCAGACTAATATAATAAATGTAAATAATAGATAAAAATTATTAAATGTAATGTCGATAGTATCAGCTTGTAGTATAGTATATCTTACGTATAAATCATTATCTAACTAATTAGATATATGAAAAGTGTTTCATTAAAGCGTACCTGAAAATATCATGTTTGAAACCCTTCGCTTGAAATATCATTAGGGAAAACTACCGCATAAAGTTAACTGTTTCTAAAAAAAGTTATTGTTATTCAGAAGTATTCTAACAATAGAGTATGAAAATGCAACTGCATAATCCATCATTTTAACAGCCTTCATGTGAGTCAACCTATTTGAAAAGCATAGATTGATTACGTGTGTTTTATTTACTTTAAGATCGCAACTTATTTCTCTCTCGAAAAAATAATTAAGATACACTCTGTCGCAAAAAATATATGCACCCAGAAGAAATTGAGCTACATTCACGAAATTTGGTATGCATGTAGTGTATATGAAAATAAACAAATGATTAAAAATTCAGAACAAAATATCATTTTATTAAGCGGTTACAGCTTGCAAAAGGTTAAAAATCAGTAAGTAGTAAAGCCACCTCTGGCAGCTATACAAGCCGAAATTCGGCGTGGCATCGATTTAATTAGATCACTTATGACCCCCTGTGGAAGATCCTGCCATAGTCTTTGCATCTGCGCAGTTAATTCTCCTGTATCTCGGGACGGCTGCAGTTGCCTTCCCAGCGCGTCCAGACATGCTCTATTGGCGAAAGATCTGGTGACCTGGCAGGCCATGGTAGGACGTCATATCCTTGAAGACATTGTTGGGAGAGTCGCGCAGTATGTGGACGAGCATTATCCTGTTGATAAATGGAACCTGGGCGACTTGATAGCATGGGTAGCACAATCGGCGTTAAAATATCGTCCACGTATCTGCGAGCTGTCAAAGTGCCTTGAAGGACCACTAAAGATGATCGTGTGTCCCAAGAAATTGCTCCCCACACTGTCACACCTTGTGAAATTGCTGTATGCCGCTCGACAATAAATGCCGGATCGGACCGCTGGCCGCTGCGCCTCCAGACACGTGTGCGGTGGTCATCAGCACTGAGACTGAATCGGGATTCATCACTGAAGACGACACGTCTCCAGTCTGTCACACTCCAAGTTGCCCGAGGTCGGCAAAAATCCAGTCGACACTACCTATGATGTGGGGTCAGTGGTAAGCGTCTTAGCGGACGTCGGCTCCTCAAGCCAACTTCGGTCAGTCGTCTCCTTATGGTTTCTCTTGATGGCACTGGATGTCTGGAAGGAGGTAAGTGGCGTTGAATCGATGCTAGCGACGTTGTTGGTGCCGAAGTGGCCACTCTTCTGATTGCACGATCCTCGCGATCATTTGTGTTCCTGGGACGTCCTGACCCTCCGCGACGGTACACTCTACCTTCTGTGATCCACTGTTGCCAACACCGAGCAACTACCATATCGCTCCGACCGAGGGGCGGCCGATACGTCTATTCGACCAACCTGCTTCTCTGAGGCCTATTATACGGCCCCTATCAAAGTCCGTCAGCTACTCGTACTGCCGCCGGTTACGTCTTAGAGGCATCCTAAGTCTCAATATCGTCTATCAAAGTCATCAGATTCGTTTGGATAGCCGTACGGCGCTCGTACTCATGCTTTTAAACTCTCCCAGTTGCGCAACTAATATGCGCATAGCACACTTAGCCTTGTCTCATTGGCTTCGAAATTTTAATCATTTGCATATCTCTTACCAGACTACATTCTTGCCGAGTTTCGTGATTGTAGCTTGATTTCTTCTGGGTGCATATATTTTTTTGCGACAGAGTGTATATAAAAAATAGAGTAACTCTTTTTATTGATTCCTTCTTTTCCAAATTTTATACTTAAAGTTTGAGGAATGTGTTTCTTTTATTATTAAAAAATAGCTTTAGATCCTTTATTTGAGCATAACTTTAAAATGAAACAATTGTAAGCAATAATTTTACATCGGTGTTTATGCAAATACTCTCTCTCTCTCTCTCTCTCTCTCTGTATCTCTCAAAATACTTGTATAAATTATATTTAATGAGGGCGTTTGTTAAATTTAGATGTAATATTACCAATAATCTTAATAAACGCTATTTTAAAACGGATAAAAGTATCTCTTATTAAGCTTCAAATATCAATTTTAAGAGAATTATAAAGTAATTTAAAAAACATTCATGTAAATAAAGTGTCAGGAAACATTGCTATCATTTTTATACATAACAACATAGATTAACGTTAAAATATTTTGTAAAAATATCCCACTTCTTAAATAATGGATTAGTGATAGCTCAATAAGGAAAAACAGTATTTCCACATTTTGTGAAATAATTAAGAGATAATACACATTATTAGTGATTTTAAACTCCCCATTACTTTTTGAACAGTTACAACTGGTTTTACATAAATATATCTTTCAAGATTCAATAAACAATCAGAACTATACGGCCAAAATTATATAAAGTAAAATGATTATTGAATGCATGAAAGATAAAAAGTTTTTACTGTGTTTAGATTTGTAAGATATATTTAATTCAAAGATATACCTGTAAATGAAATTATTAATTCAGTCAGAACAGTTTTATATGATAGTTTACTTAACAATGTTTTAATATTTCAGATACTGATATATCCGCTTTGAAAATGCTCTAGAACAATATATTGATTGCATGATTATATTATTGTAACCTATTATTATGAATGAGAATGGTTTTATCAAAAAATACCAATCAGTCATTTGGATACACTGCTGTAAAGGAAACCCAACAAAACAGTGAGTCTCTCAGATTTTATTTTGCTTTCTGCAAATAATGTTGCGGACACTGCTTACCTTTCATCATTCACTTCAATTCATTTTGTAAAAGCGGCACCTTCTACTATAATAAAATTACTGTATTAAAGTATATACGATTAACCACTATGGTAAATTATAGCATAAAGTATTGAGAATTTCTGGTTTACTAAAAGATTTTGATTCAAAATTGCACAAAAAAGTTTTAAAAGTGTTAAATCAAGCTAAATTTGTGTTGTAGCTTCGACCTTCTTTCTTTTTGTACTGTGCCTGACTTAAGGTATCCGACTACGTTCGGAGCCGCGATTTTGCAAAAGCGCATAAATGGATAATTTTCATGCTATTTAGTGTCACTTAGATTAGAATACATGTACACAATTGTTTTAAGGACATTTTGACAAGAAGAAAAGTATTTAAATACAATATTTTGGCAAAAAGTAACTTAGAAAACTTTTTATTCAAAATGTTCTCCTTTTGCGAAAAAATGCTTCTATTATAATAATATTTTGCCTGTATATAGCCCAGACCACTCTACAGAGGTTCAACTAGAATTTTTGAAATACATAACTTAGAAGTGGGTTTATTCATATTTTACGACGACAGACGGGAGCAATTTTAAGAAAAAAACTCCGATATTTATTTCAATTGTTTGTAACTCTGAAAATAATGTGAATTTTTCAAAACTCATAGTGAAGCCTGTGTGCATAGGTCTGAGCTATACACTGGCAAAATATTATTAAAATAGAAGCATTGTTTCCAACCAGGATAACATTTGGAAAAAAGATTATTCTACGTTAATTTTTTGCCGAAGTATTTTATTTAATTATTTTTTGTCAAAATATCCTTAAGACAATTTTATGCATGTAGTCTAATGTAAGTGACACTAAATATCATGAAAATTATCCATTTATGCGCTTTTTTTTTTAAATCAGGGTTCCGAAAGTAGTCGGATATCTTAAATGATACATATGTTTTAACCTCGAAGACCTGTCATTTTGTTTTCTTTGAAAACTAGTATTTAAGAAGAATTAACAGATGGTGATGAAACAGGAATTTTCTTTTTCGGAAAAGGGATTCTAATTCTCAAATGAAATGGTTAGATTTCAATATATAGTCCGATACATTTCAGTTAATTTTTGCGGCGGACCTAGACTTTTTGTTACAACAGTGTTTGCGGGCTGTGCAATCGCTGAATTCAATAGTTACTTATTACTAGCTGCATGGCCCGGCGTTGCACGGGCTTTCTCTACTTTTATAAATTTTCACTTTCCTTCACAAAATCAGCCCTTCAAATTATCTTTTTCCATATGATTTCCACCCCCTCATCCGCTTGGCTCGGGGTTACACAGGCTTTTACCGAGTGTATAACCTAAAGTTTCGTTTCGAAATTTTTTCGCTTATTTTCTTTGCCAGACAGGTTTACTTCTCCCTGTTTTGCACGAACATTTTTAAATTCATAACATATTGTTATGGAAATTCCTCTTCCCCTCTCTCTATCAGAGCTGTTGAGTAAGTGAACAGTGGCACTTTAATATTGACGCATTCACTTCGCAACATTTTAGGCCACGGAACCGAAAATGTACTTTTTTTTTTAAATAGCTGTTTGTTGAAATAAGTAGAAATTTTTATAATTACCAAATTTCACGATTGTATTAAATTTTGAATTAAAATCATTTTTTGAAATGTTCGATACACGGAAAAAGTTTCATAGAAATATTTTTATAAATGGAGAAGTTAAAAAACTTTGAATTTGATCTCTAATTATTAAATATTTAAAATTTCTGTTTTTTTTTAAATTCGTAAAAAAAAGTTTTCGGCATTTTAATTTTAAACCACCTACTTCAGAAGAACAAAGTATGAGTTTTTTTTTTAAAATCATTTTCATATAAAAGCATCGATATTGTTTCATTTTAGATAAATTCAATCAGGCTTTGGGCACCTAGAAACCTTGTCCACCACGATGCTGGGATTTAAGGGGGCGTATGTTACACCACTGCATTATTGGTATAAAGCGTTGATGTAAGGTCCACCCTACGAACATTACACTATATATATATGTGTGCGTGTGCGTGTGCGTGTGTGTGTGTGTATTCATTTTCGGCATTAACAACGCTTTAACATAATCTTTAAAATGAATTGTATAAGTTCATTTGAAGGTTTTTTTTTAAACCTTCAACTTTATATAATTCTTATTTCTGTATATCTTATAGTATAATGTGTACCTTAAAATAAATGTTTTAGATAAATCTTTTATTTTAGTGTTTGATAAATGTTCATTGTTCGATGTCCCGATTATCTTGTTTAAATAAACACCTCATTAAATATCCCGAAGTTTTTTCCAGTTTTGAAATTTTACGGCAAATTTTGTCTTAATATTACTTAAGATATTTTTTACCTCTCTGTAACCTTTAATTTTCATTCAACACAGAAGATTCCTTCAGTATAGTATGGTGTTTATTTAGTCTAAGCATTGACAGATATAACATTATGAAAATATTGCATCGCATAGCTTAAAGGCCATTCTAATGTTATGAATTTTAAATCCCTTGGATATTTTTTCGTCGTGTCATGTACCAATAAAAGGCATTTTTTTAAAATTCTTTTGCTACTCGCCCCAGTTGTGAGAGTAGTACATTTTTATCGTATCTAATAACAATTTAAGTGTGAGTTTCCTATAGAAATTAGTTCGCATACGTTCATTTTTGTTTTCATATGAGGAAAGAAATATCAAATGAGAAATTTTATTGCTTCTTGTGCATCGTTAATGCCTCTATCATTGAATAAATATTGCTCTTATTACCAGAAATTAAAAACGATATTGTCGAAAAAGGCGAAAATTTATCAGTACTTATATTTTGTTATCTGTGGAAAATGTAAATGTTTTATCGCTAAATGTACTTTTCATGTTTTTCAAGTTTATGAGCGCGTAAAAAATAAATAGTGATCAGGAGATAAGTATATATATATATATATATATATATATATATATATATATATATATATATATATATATATATATATATATATATATATAAATTAAATTATGGGAAAGTGTTTTTATTATGAAAACTGTCATCCCCGAAAGAAATTAACGTTGTTTATAACACTAAAAAGACTGAAACTTGATACATACCTACAATGCCTAAAAACAATCAAAATGACTGCACTGCTAAAGAATAACTAATGTGTAAAGAAATTTGTGTGTTTTCATTTTAATATTTTAAGTATTTTTTACAGTCATATAACAATAATTATTAGTAAATATTATCATTAAAAAATTTACTTCATATGGAAAAAAAAATGTTCTAAAAAATTCTAAGAAATTATGTCATTATATGTATAATTATTTTTCTAATTGAAATTAAAAAGCAGTCAAAATGACTTTCTTGGGTAATCTAGTGTTAAATACTGGCTATGCCATTTTAATAAGACCAAAATATATTTCTGCTCCTGCTAAATTAACTAATCGTTCGTTGGTGAACATTGCTAATTGGCTTAGCTAAGGAATAAAAGTGGTAAAATTCTGCCACATTTTCAATGTGTTTTTATGTTGATCATGTTATTTATAATTAATTTAGTATTTCGTTTCAATCTACTTTAAGGTAATGGACGCACAGATAGTGTTTTTACTTGGTTTCCAGGTATGCATTTTGTTTGCGCTGTATTAAACCAGTGCTTCTCAAACTTTCAATATTCGCGACCTAATATTCAACCATAATTTTCATTGCGCCCCCGCTCCATACAATAACAATATATTGAATTATATTCTACTCTACTTTGACGCACTAAGGTTGAAATACGGTTTTAACCTCTTAAGTGCCATCAGCGTATGTAAACGTCTCGCTTAGGCAACGCGATAATTGCCCCTTACGTATATATACGTCTTTCCAAAGTGCAATCTTTTCTTTGCACTGCTATCCATACAATTGTTCAGAAGGCTTTGGAATGCAATAAAAGAATCTTAACAGTGTTTGTGAAAGATTTACTTATTTCAGAAAATTTGTTTATTTGTATTCCTTTTCCCCCTTCCCCCAGCCTCAATGCATCACATAAACACACACCCCTGTGGAAAACGAAAGCATTGGGGAGTGAATCACGTAACTTTTAATCGGAAATTTAGGTATTAATTATAAACCGTATGTATGATCAAAAGGAATGTAAATTTTTTATGTAATTTTATATTTGACAAGCCCATAAGGTCACTGGTAATTATTAAACTTGTTCTTACTTGTATTGTTGATTTAATTTTAAAATACATTGTGCAGTAATGATACATGATACATTCAAAGTATATTATATCAGTGTAAAGGTGTATTTTTTATGTGAAACTCTATTTTTTTTTACTCTTAGTAAATTAATTAATTTTTTAAATAATTTTTTGTTTTCGACTTTTCAATATGTTCGCTCCCCCCTCGTAGAGTTATCATGTTTCCCTAGGGAGCGCCACCCACAGTTTGCGAAACGCTGCACTAAATGTTAAATTTTCGGCAGTGCCATGTTTTGCATTGTCAAATTATGCTAACAGATTGCAAAGTTATAATCACAAATCAGGGATATTTATGTGTTTTGGTGACGTATAAAACATCTTTTAAAAATTATTTTTTGTGGTTTATTTTTGCATTGTTTTTACTGTATATCTCTTGTAATATGAATCTTTTTTAAATACTAATTTAGAGTAGTAATTTTATATTTCTTAAAACGTTAGCATATAAAAATATTTATCCTCCTTTCCGCTTTTGTGATAATACAATTATGTCTCATTTCGTCCAATATCATGTTATACAATTTTGTTTTATATCTATTACCCTGGGGGTTTTCGAATGATTGACATTTCTTATCTCGTTTCAAATATTATGAAGTCATTAACTCGAGTTAAAAAATACTGTTCTTTATAACTTCATCTATATATTTAATCTATAATCTTCAATTAAATCTCGTTTAAAAAAAAAGGTTTATCAATACAATTACCTTTTGAAATACCACTATTCGCACAATTTTATAACAATATTCACTTAATTACACTGCCTTTTATGTTCTTGACAAAATCACCTTTCATATCAAATACTGAATTAAACTTCGTTTCGATTATTTATACATGCAATAATTACTGTTAGAAATCCCAATGGTTGAGTGGTAGCATATCGTGCTTCCACACTACAGGTCCGGCTTCTATTCCTGTTCTGGACTGGCTCAACTCAGCCTTTTCATTCCTATCCTAAAGCCGGATAAAGATTCGGCTTTACCCTCTAACTACCGTCAATCTCATTACTTTCTTGTTTGAGCAAAGTATACGAGTTCGTGCTTTTGCAACGTCTGAATCAACACTGCGCTGCTTTTAATTTTATTATTCCTCAGCAGTGCGGTTTTCGACCCAAGTGCTCGACAGTTCATCAACTGCTCAGAGTAACGGAGTTGATTCACAGTGGCTTTGCCAAGCACGAGGCCACGGGTATACTTTTTTCTGGACATAGCCAAAGCCTTTGATAAAATTTGGCATGATGGCTTACTATTAAGCTCATACGACTTGACTTTCCTCCCCCTGATCAAGTCCATTCATAGCTTCCTCTCCGATCGTTCTTTCCGAGTGAGAGTTGATAAAACGCTCTCCTCGCCTCGACCAAAAGCGGCCTTCCGCAAGGAAGTTTAATCTGTTATTTACTCTGTACGTAAATGATATGCCGCAAACTGATCTATCGCATTTAGCAATGTTTGCCGATGATACTGCAATTATCACACAGAATAAGAGATTTTCCGTTGTGATCTCTAATCTGCAACACTACGTATCCTTGCTAGAACTCTGGCTCACAGACTGGAAAATAAAAGTAAATGCCAGTAAAAGTGCTTGCCTCATGTTTACGAGTAGACCCCGACTACCAGTCGGTTTAACTCCCGTCCAAATTTTTTGGCCAACCCGTCCCCTGGGTACGTGTTGCAAAGTACCTAGGGTTGTTTTTAGACGCAAAATTAACTTTTGCCCACCACATAGAACAGACTCGCAAAAGCGCAGGCTGTTCATGCCGTTCTCAAACGGCTTATCTCCCGAAAGTAAACTTGCGATCCGGCATAGGTTTTGCTCTATAAATCTATAATCCGACCGGTCATGTCGTACGGATCACAAATTTGGGGGATCTGCCGGCATGTGCCATAAAGAAGCTACACACGCTGACGAACTCATTTTTTGAGACAAATCGTTAATGCTCTACTTGGTTCGTACGCAATGAAGTCATTTATCGTGATTTAAAAAAATTAAACCATTTTTACCTCACATAAAGAACCTTTCTAAAAGGTTCTTCGATAAACTTCCTTCTGTTCCCAATGAGTTAATAAGAAACCAGCCTGCATACGATCCCGCAGTGCCATCGTCTCAAAAACGCCCCAGAGCGCTTCTTGAGCACGATTTTATAAACTTCCCTAAGCCAAAGGCTTAGGGTTTAAAATTTTGATCATTGGGAACTTATTTTTAAATTTTAAATAACTTAATTTTTAACTTAAACTTCCTACTTCAAGATTAAATACTCTCATTTTAGCAAGTAATTCCTAGCTCCGCGCCGAGAGTCGCGGAATTAACGTTTTCGAAGCAGCGAACACCGCGGTCGGAATCCAGGAGGGTGACCTCATTGGATTCAATTGTGTGGTGTTCACGCTTCCAGCTTTCCTTTTCGGCCACCAGATGGAGGCACGATTCTGTACTATCTAGTGCTCTCTTAAAAATTCGTTTCACGTCCAGCAATCATTAATTAAATCGTTCCTTCGAACGACTGTTTATATTTTTGAGAACTGGACATTCCATATCTACATCTATCAATTATTACTCATGATTGTATCACATATATGACTTCATTGCGTCATTATTTTTCCTATAAACCGATGTTCATTTTCTATCTTCTTAGTCCTACCCCCACCCCCCTTTATCGGCAAGAGTGCAAGTTGGTTCATTAAATTTTTTATTCAAAATTTGTTTTCTCCCCCTATTTTTGCATGAGATCTTTTGATTTTCAATTCAAGATCTCCTTTGCTCGGGTCGTTTATTTTCGGATCGACCCAATCCATTTCCACGCCCACTTCTCTGCGAGCGAACGGTCTCGGCCAATCAGATCGCAGGAAAGTGGTGCGACTTCTCTCTTCGGCCGACAGATTCAATCTGTCGCCGTTCAGCAGAATTGTTCTGCCCATTTTTATTATATCTTTTAAAATAAAATTTTAAGTAAAATCACTAATTCGGCCCTTATTCTAAAATTCTGATGAGGAGGTACGCCCCGTTCCGGGGCAGGCACTCCGTAAGTTACATCCACTTGCCACTTGCCACTCAGCCTTTTATCCCTACTGCAGTGGGTCGATAAATGAGTACCAATCTTGATTGGGGACTTAAACACTAGGGCCCCCTTTACATGGACGAAAATTGCCGGCAATATGCCGGAACGAATCCGCTTTGTACCCGTTTACACGGCGACCCGGCAAATTGCCGGCTCGAAATCCAGGTCTGTTTTTGTACCCTCTTTCGACTAGGAACTTTGGGGGGCAAAAAGAGAGTGTTTTCTAATTCTCCCATGATGCATTGCGCCAGAGATTCATTTATTCAAGATGGCTGCTGTTTTGGATTGCTCGCGTTAGACAATAGAAGAAATAATAACCCTCATAAATATCTGGGGAGACCAAAACGAATTGGATACAACTGTTCGGGATTCGGAAGTTTACAACCGCCTATTTTCAATAAAAAATATATTCCATTCAGGTACAGGGAAGGATGTAAATAAATTTATATTTAGTATGCTCTGCATGTATGTTTCCAATATTTTAATAAGATGATACATATATTTTAATACAGTTTTTGAGATTGATTTGAAAATATTACAATATAATTCTTTTGAATAAACACAAAAAAATTGCATTGTTTTGTTACTTTTCTTGATTTATCTAATTGAGTGTTTCCATGTAAGAAGTAAAAAATTAGTAATATCTTGTAACTAAATAATTCCATAAAGGTGTATTGAATTTTTTTTTTACTGTGAAAGTTGATATAACCAATAGTTAATGATCTGTTTTATATTAACATTCCCTTAAATTCATGAGGATAAGAACTTATAAAGAAAATTTCTTTTTTTAAAATCTTCAGTTTTGATCCACTTTCACTTAACCATTTAATTTTTGTTATTAAAACAAACCATGATTTACTCTACCAAAAGAGATCTCTTTATACACATATACATACAAAATTATTTTATAAAAGTAGGCTAAGTACTGCTTTTTTCTCCTCGAAGGATTAAATAATCCCACAATTATAAAACATACTATGAACAAGTTCTTATGGAAACATTGCACATCGAAGAAAAAAATTTTTTACAAACAAAAATTGTAATTTAGATTTTAATTAAAGTTGATTAATATGAAAGTTTTTGTTTAACAACTATATAGGAATTCTGAGATGGAAATAAAATTGCTTTTAACATCATTGAAATGTTTTGGGTATCTGAAATAATTTTATAAAAAAACTAACATTTGATATGCTTTATACAGACTTCCTTTGTAATTATTAGCCTTCAGAAGGTTTGAATTTTCTTAAAAATGTCTGTCTCCAACATTCTGAAATAAATTAATTGGGTGTTTTTGAATAAATTAAGAAACATGTTTAAAGAAATAGGCTTTTTAACTAAATTATAAAGTAGAACAAATTAAATTGTTTTCGTCAAAATTTCTCGTATACAGTTTTATTTAATAATCATACTCATTTTAATATACATCATTTATCGACACTTAATTTTAACATTACATGAATGCACTATAAGTAAATAAAGAATTGCATGATCTGCTATATAAATCAAACTCTCTGAAAGAGTAGCATACTATAAGGACAAATCGAGGATCTATCTGCCAATATTCAACATGCATAATATATTTTACAATTATTATATCTCAATTTTTATCTTATTGATGATAACATCTAATAAAATTCTCTGAAAATCTTATGAATGGCTTTTTTGCAATTTATTTACAACTAAAAATATTAATTTTTAAAAATATTTACAAAAGAGTATTAAATGTCCTTAACCCAAACAAATAAAATGAAACAAAAAAAATTAAAGAACATTAACTCCTAAATCAAAGATTTCATAGATAAAAAGGTCAAATTACGTAGAATTTCTAAAATGTTCACTTTAGATTTATGACATAAAAACTTAAATTTTTAAACACCTAGTGATTAGGCAATTAATAGTAAACAAAAATTTATAAAAACATTTTTTTCTTCAAAGTTTCTGCGAATTTTATTTACTCTAATTTCAATACTATCAAAACTATTTTAATCAAATTAATGCATTTTTTTTTTTCTTTTTTTGGATACAATAAATTTACAAAAGTAAGATTTGAAATGGTCTTCCCTTGTTTTCAAAGAAATTAATGGCAAAAACTAGTCTTTTAGTCAGCCAACTGTGTGAAATATACCAGAAACTAGAAAGCAAAATCCTATAACATTTGTATATAGGTAAGCTACAAAACTTTTCATAGTATTTTTGAGAAATTGTATATGATATGGGTCTAGATTAAATTAAATATCACAAGAATATTGAAATTTCAGATCTTACAAACTGGCACAATTATAAAATCCACTTCTATACAGTCAACTTTCAGAATTTACAAAGAACAAATTAGAATACTAAAATCATGCAACTTATAGAAAGAAGTTGAATAAAAGAAACAAATACATGACATGTTATTTCGTTATCACTGATATGCAACTGAAGTATCATTTTATATATTACATTAATACTTTTAAAAAAATGGAAGATGAAACGACATCAGAAAAAAAGATTCAGAATCCTCAATCTGAAATTTAATGTTTGAAATTTAATAACAATCATTATTAATTCGATAAGTTACCAAAGTTTATCATTAATAAATTAATCCCAATGTGTACTAATTGTAAGCAAGATTCTTTTACCAGGGCATTCCTAAATTTCATGAAACTTCTCAAAATATTCAAAATATTAAATTACTTCAATGTTTCTCTAAGAAATGCTAAATCAGTACTCGTACCATTCCACAAATTTTGGAACATGCATTAAACAGCCGACTAATTTCGCCAAGCAGAAAGACATAACAAATTTTAAAAAAAACAATTACATCACTATTATTATTACTGTGTGCACACGTGATCAGGCACAGTTTCTACTATTGGCTGTATATTGCAGCATTTGGCGGTTTTTTGATTTTAAGAAATTTGTCGATATTATACAATACAAGCACCCCAAATTTGTCCGGTAAGCATATGTTACACAAAAATATCAGTGATTTTGGATGATGAAACACTTATTTTTGAAAACATTTCTTTGAAATTACCTTTTTTTACTGAATTCTTCATGAATATAGATTATTGTAAACAACAATGTCAAGTTATTCATTTAAGGGTAAATAGAGAGTTGAAAAAGGTTGTATTAAAATTCTGAATATTTCCATTGCTGTTAGAAAGTAAACATCCTACAGAAAATGTTTATATGTAAAGTCGTATTTGGTTTCATAATCCTAATTTCCCATAAATATCATAGAACTGATTTAAGTACACTTCTTGGGTCAATATTTGTAACTAACTCAATGCGACAAATTTATTTAGGTCTTAAATTTATTAGCAGGATAATATCAATATATATTAGCATTTAGACTTTAATACTTATGTAAAAAATCCAGAGTATTCTTATGCTTAATACATTTCAGCTGGGGTTGCACAGATTTCTTTAACACACAATGTTGATATTTCAATAACAAAAGTGTAAAGTCTTTATATGAAATTTATCAAAATTATTGAATTTTGCATTTTAATTGTGCAAATACCAATAAATGCATATTTGTTATCCATAGTAAAAAAAAGGTACATCTGTGTGAGAAAAATTTGTATCATTCAAATTCTGGAAAACAAATGTGTTAAGAAATCCTCACATAATAAATAGATACCACACAAATACTTAATAATTATTTTTTTAACTAAAAGAATTATGGGTTTAAAAATGACTTTTTATTTTGATCATGTACAAGAGAACAGGAATTTAATATTCAATGTATGCACACAATTTTATATTCTATAATACACACTTTTTAATACCTTAATTTTTTACCACACTCAGAATGTAATTCTCGATAAATTATATCTTTGTACTAAAATAGTACTGCGAATACAGACTTTTAAAATGTTACATGATTTTTTTAATAATAATTTTACAAATTGTTATTTTCATTTCTAATGTTTGAAAGTGGTATAAATTATATATATATATATATATATATATATATATATACTTGTTTTAATATGACAGGTATGATTACATATCAGATTTTTGTGTTCTTATTTTAGATAATTAAATACAGAAATATCTCTTTTAACTACTCTAAAGATGTGTAAAACAAATAAAAAAATTAAGCTAACCTAATATATTTTATTTTTTTATGTATGTTCTTTATATAATTTAATTTAAAATAAACAAAAATTTCCATTCCTGTAGACATCTATCCAAATTCCGATTGGATTGTTCGGCCACTTATCCCGCAATATTTTTTCCTGCCAAATCGTAGGGTTTCTACTCCAAAACATAACACACAAAATCGCTAGCTGATTCGATCTGTTTAGAAGTTTCTTATGTGAACACAAAAATAGTAGAAAGGGAGTTCGGTTTTTGGTGGCGACGGTTTCTAAATGGTTGGTATTGGAAACAAATGTCGTTCTTATCCATGTTTACTAAACACTCGAATTTTTACCGGGATATTAAAGATATTTTTTTCCGACAGTCGACTTTTTTTACTATAATTGAGCAACCACGTATAGTCAAATACGAAATTTTAGCGGGTATAGTTTAAATGTGCAAGAGCATAGAAATGTTTGGCGGTAAAAAAACGAAAACATAATCACATGTCCTCTTCATGATAATCGCGCTAAAAGTTCTAGTTGTTTCCATGGTTACATTTTAAAATCACGTGAATCTATCAACCAATCACCAGATTCTTATGAAAACGCACCCGATTCTCATGTAAACGGGTCGAAAAAAATACCGGTATAATCCCGGCTTTCATCCGCATTTCGAAATTGCCGGTATTATGCCGGCTTCCATGTAAACGGGGCTTAGGGGTCTCGCTTCTGACTGACCACCTGATCGGGGCACCTGCTCATGCACTTTAGCACCCAATGGTCACGTATATTGGGATGGGCAAAGTAGGCCCTGTTCCTCATGGGTGGTTACACCACTGAATTTGAGTTTGTAATAATTCATGTTAATTTCATCTTAATTTTTTCTTATTTGAAATGGTTTCGAAACTACTAAGACTTCATATAAAAAAGAAATTGCTAGTTAACCGGCTATAACGGGAGTTAAATGTAATTTTGAACACGTGAGATTTATGCAGGCAAATAATTTAGATTTGTCATTATATAATCACATCATTTGCTAGATGTCCACCAATCAGGAGAGACTGTCACGGAAGTTATATGAATTATAGAACTTTGAGTTCTTGTTTTGTATATAAAGCTCAATTTTCTGGAAAATTCACGGCTCTGCTTATGTGAGCCATTTCACTTCGATTGTGTTAATCTTCTTTTATTTAGTGGTGGGGTGTGAGTCATAAATAATAAAATGAAGCTTTAAAATCAACCATATATATATATATATATATATATATATTTAAAATAGTATCTTTCAAATATATATATATATATATAATGAAAAATTATACTAGAAATCCATTAATTTAAGATTCTATTTCGCTGCAAAGTTACAACAAGAGCATAGATACAATTCAAAAGGGAAAACTTCTTTCGTCACAGTAAAGTAAATTATTTGTAATTTCATTAATCAATAGCGTCATAGCATTAACTCGGAAAATTTTAAATTTTATGATGGATACGTAAGATACTTTGATGAAGAAATTTTAAAATAATTGTTTTTTAACACGCTTTTATGTGTTTCACTTGTATGTAATGGAATCTTTCGACTGATTTTTATCCACTTAAAGGTCAAAATAATTCGAAATTTGGCACACTTGTCAAGGACCGATGGGAATACAATAATTTCATAATTTGGTCCCATTGTCCTGATCAGGAACCTCAAAAATCAAGATTTTAAGATTTGTGCCTAATTCATTATATCGTTTCCAGATTGCATATATATTGCATATATCATTTATATATTTGACAAATAATTCCATACTCCATTTCCAAATTTAGCGACTCTTTCCAGATATGGCGACTGAAAGACCCTACTCCTTAATAAGGTGCAAACCTAAGAATGAAAACGCCCATTATTAATACAAAGAAAACAAACAAAAAAGTGTTATTTTTGTGAGAAAGGAGAAGATAGGTGAGAGTTAGCCATAATATAAATCTAGTTTTTCTGAAAACGGAAATAAAAAAAAATATTTGTGCATGTGAAAAAAATAATTGATGTTCTAACTGATAAATATGTTGTTTTTTATTTTTAAAAAGCAATACGTTTAGAAGAAATGAATCAAATTGACATTATTATTTCTTCTTACACATTTTTATTAGTTACACCTTATCCATAGAGACGGAATCTTTGAAATGCAATGATATGAGACTCATCCGATCCCACGTAAACGTAGAAAATAAATATCCTTCAGACCCATTAGTTAATATAAATTGAAGAGCAAGACTGATTCCAGCCACAACGTAATTTCCGCTCCAAATATCAAACTCAAAGATAATTTCAACAAAGAATAAATTATAGTTTTAAAAACTAAAAAAATGTTGTTATTGTAGATCGAACTAAAAAATAAAAAAGTAAATTATGGTTAAAAAAAACTAAGAAAACACGTTTATATAGTGAATCGAACTAAAAAGTAAAAACATAATTCTGAATATAAGAATAAAATGATTAACGAGCAAAACGCATCAATGTCATTAAGGTAAAAGCGTGGGAGCTCTATATTAGTTGTGTTATAATTTCTTACTAGTTCTATTCCAAAATGCTGAGTTTGTGTAAACATGTAGTACAAAGCACCCCACGCTTTTACCACAATGACATTAATTTTTGTTGTTAATCATTTTATTCTTATATTAAGAATTATTTTTTTTTACTTTTTAGTTCGATTCAATATAAAAGTGTATTTGTGCGTGTGTGAATTTTTTTAAACTATAAACTATTTAAAATGTTGTTTGATAACAAAATGAAATGGTAAAAATTATTTTTAAAGGTGGTCTTAACAGTATTTGTATACAAAACATATATATATATATATATATATATATATATATATATATATATATATATATATATATATATATATATATATATATATATATATATATATATGGTATTTCTTTGTGTTAATCTACAATTATAATGATACTATATGACCTTGAACAAAATGTTCCACAAGACTTTTAAAGGGAATATATGTAATAAGTATTGTCTGTTAATAATAGTATGAACATTAAATTTCTTAAATGAATACAGTGCAGTGGATATGTACCTGCATGTCTTCTCGGAAGTATATCATTGATTACACCATTGTGGTTTAAAATTAGTCTTGAGATGGTAAATGGCTACCATCGCTTTCTTATAAAATTATTATGTGAAACAAATTTTAAAGAAAAACCTAGAAAAATAATTAAAATTATATCATAATTAATTTGCATGGGCAAAATAAATCTGTTTGTTTCCAGCCTTACCCTCCAAACTTTTTCCAATTTCACATATTCTTATATTTTAATGTAAGAAACATTTTTCATCTAATGGACTGCATCTTGGTCACGAATCCTTTGAAGATAGGGCAAGTTCCCAAATGTGAAAGCCATTACGTGGAGGCATCATCTGGCAAAGACCCTCACAACTAAATTTGGACACTTGAATTAATTTTAATTCAAAATTTCGTCGGATGCCAAATGTAATTTTACTGAGAGTATACTACAATCAAATTGATACTCAAGGGATCTTTTACTTGCCACATAATCATGTGACATGCGTGATTACGCCTGACCCTGAACCGAGGGCTTACGAAGTGGATACGTTACCTCTAAATAATGGATATTAAATAATAATTTAAGAAACAAATAACGTTCTTTAGTTTATAAAATAAGAATGCGTTTTCAACAAATTATACTCAACTCTGAAAATAAGTTGAGGTAAAAAAAATGTAATACATAAAAGTATAATGATATAAAAAGTATCAGGATATTAAATTATTTGAAGGAGTACTTTTTATTATTTTTTTCAGAGGTAATTTATCAAGCAAGATATGAAATGTAAAATCTACAATGGTGTTCTCAAGATTTTCTCAATTTTTAAGTGGAGGGAGATAAGTAATTACCCAATTTGAAAGGAAAAAAAAATTCATTAAGTTGACAGACATTCAAATATATTACAATTATATTCAATTGACTATTCATTGCATATTATGTGAGCTCAATTATTAAAACAGTTAAATATGAAGCTCTTTATGTTTTTATAATTTGCTTTTGTCGATTCGAATTAATTTTGTGAAAACTCTAGGAAAAAAAACCAGATACCAGTTACATAAAAAGACGTTGAAAATTACTCAGAAATATTTGAATACGAGATAACTTTATTGAAATGTTTAATATTTTTTTTTTTTATTTTCTGCTCAATTTGGCCTAAAACCAATTTCTGAGATTTATAGCGATTCTTTCTTTCTAGGTAATACCTTGAATTTTAATTTTTCATTAATTTATTGAAATATTTATATTTTTCCCAGAGCAATAAATAATTCGTTTAGTAATTGTTAATAATTTCTGTATCATTTTAATCTAATCTTTAATTCATGTTCAAATAGGTAATATGCAAGAAATTATTTAGTTCTAAATTAAATTCAGATGGAATTATTTTAAGCACGTTAAGAGTATTGATTTATCCAGTTAACGAAATATTACTGGTTGAAATATATGATCATTGACATTCTCCTTTCTTTTAAAATTTAACAAAAAGTGGAATAAAATCTGAACGTTGTAATGTTTAACATATAGAATATTCATACCTAAGTCAAATATTTGCAATATCATACACATATGAAATATTTTGTTTTTTAGTCGCATTTACATTGAACATATTTGGGTTTAATTCGAAAAAAAGGATTTTTTTCTTATATACAGATCCTTGTATTGACATTTATGGTGTTTTATAATATACATCAAATGAATTCGTAAGTTTTACCTGTAAGACAAAACGAAAGAAAAAAATCGGAAAATTAATTCAAGACTTGCAAAGACTTAATGAAATATTTGATATATTATCCGCAGGGGAATTTGAATTAATTGCATTTTAAACGCAGAAACCCCCCAACTTTTTTGTGTGTGTTTCCTTGCTGTTTCTCTTTAATTGTGCTTACAAAGTTAATTAATTAGTCATGTGTTGAAGTATATTGAAGTGTTTCCTACGACTGATTTTCTCAAATTTTTGGTCTATTCCTTTATGATGAGTTTAATTAATTTAAAAAAAAACTAACGAGAAAATAATGAATATTCTGATAAAAATGCATTTTTTATCATCCATTGAGAATATAGTATATAACAATTAAAACACTTCTAAAATGCTTTGTCGCGAATTAAAATTTGAAATAAAACATTGTTCTGCTTTTATATTAATTTATCACTTTCCTGACCATTATATATAGAGAATATACATTTATTAAATATATTTAGATTTCTAATTTGTGTTGGAGTCGAAGTTTTAAATGTTGTATTTTAAATTCTGCGATTAAAGGTCTTATGATTTATTTTTTGGCTTTGTTTCAGAGTAAATGTTCTATTTTAACTGTACTTATGGTGTGATAAATTATATTGTTTTCCGTGAGGAGTTTTTTTTTCACATTCATTCCCCTAAAAATATTACTGTGAAATAAACTGTAAACTAGACATCCGAAGTACCCCTTCTTCCTCCCTTGTTCCAAATTTATTTATATATTCTTAAATCTCTTCCTACATACTTGCTTCATTTACCGAATGGAAATATATCTTGGGAGCATTATAGAAAACTGACATTTCTTGGTATTTTTAAGCATGAAAAATTATATTGAGAACAATTCTTACTTTGTGTTGACCTGTACATTCTGAATTTATTTTGTCTATTATTTCTACTATTTCCTTCTCAGTTCTTGTGGAAATAATCCAAATAAAAACAGGTTGTGCATTCTAAAACTCCCATTGACTGCATTAATTACCTTTATACAGTATCTCAATATCAGAACAAAAAGTAACCAACTACAAGGACGTGAAAGCCCCTAAGTAATGTGGAAATTTGAGTAGAGTCCCTTTTGTATTGTCCTTGTGTGTGATAAATGGCACAGCAATGATAAACGATACAAGAGTTTAGTGTGACCAAGTCAGCTTTTGTTTCTAGTAAAGCAAGAATATTTTAAACTAGTTACATGGTTTTTCCGGTAAGGATGATCATAATATTCCATCCTGTAAATTTTGCTTGAAACCATGATTAATTTATATTTAAAGGGATTTTTATTTCTATTGACATGCAACATACTATTTAGAAATAAATACAAATATTTTTTAAGCGTTATCTAATACCTGAAATGATTCTCATGTTTCAATTTATTTGGAATTGGTGTTAACAAACAATTACATGAAATCATTAAATATATCTTTCCTTTTTCATGTACTACATTTTTCATTATTGGCATATTATACATGGTTTGATAAAGATAAAGTATTTATTAATAACTAACTCAAGCATCATTGAGACGAATAATATATTTAATATTAAAAAGCAATTCAAAGTACCTAGCCCAACAGTTTTCTCAGTTTTATAGCTTCGGTTTTTAGTACGAAATTTCTTGACATACTCTTAATTATAAATAATCTAAATTGTTTCATAATTACAAAATATGATTCATCTAATAATCTATTCCTTTTTTAAATCCCTTGGTGGGATGTATAAGATTGAAAAGGAATGTACCATCCAAAATTTTGTTCTCGTCACGTGACTGACATTCAAAATTATTAAGTCTGCTATCAATAACGTCAGAGTTTGGTATTAACACTCAATAGACATTTCTTAAATTCTATTTCAATGCTATATCACATATGAGTTTGAAATTAATTTATGATTATGAAGGACTTTTCCAAAAGTCACAAGTCATTTAACCAGTAAATAATCTTTGCCCTTAGCTTCTTACCATTAGCTAATTTTTTAAAAAAAAATTACATTATGTTTAGATGCATTTGTTATTCATTAAATTTGTTTAAAAATAATCGAGTATATGTTTATAATTATTTATTATTTTATATAAACTAGCATTTGACTGACATCACAGAATACTTGAGTTTGTTAGTAGAGATAAAATGAAATAGACACAAAATTTTTCGAAATAATACCGCGAATCTGGAGTTCTAGGCTGAGGCCTTTCTGAGATAAGAGAGAACTTTGTAGTATATATATTGAATCGTAGTTTTTTTAACCAAAAAGTAACGCTGTAAATAAATGTTAATTTATTATTTATAGTTAATAAAAGTTCTCCCGTTTTCATCTGAATGAAAAAGTATATTATCTTGGTGAGAAATACTTTATTTATCTACACCCGTACGTGACGGATAGGAAGACAAATATTTAAAAAAAAGAAATGATAAAAAAAAGAGAAATCCTTACGGATTGAACAAGAAAAAAAATCCCTAATGAAATAAGTAAAATAAAATAAAGCTAAAAAGTACTTTCCTTTCACCAACAAAGCTAGATTGTGGGACTTTTTTTTCATAGCCTTTTATTTGGATTTTTTCCCTTCTCTTACTCGTATACACAACTCTAAATCTCTTTCTTTTTTTCCACCTTTCTTTCTCTATATTATTTCCTATTTCAATACTTTTATTTTTGCTTTATTTTTTAACTTTTATTTCGATGTCTATTGATTCTGGATTTTCAGTAACCACAATGATGAGTCGAAATGAAACTAAAAATTGAGCACATATAAAAAATAACACAATGAGAATTTCAAATTAATAAAAGAATGAAAATCCTCGAGAAAATAATTGAACTAGAAAAAAGAATTCACCTGGGATGGTTGCAATAACGTTAAAAATAATACATCGCATGGTTGAAAAAAATAAATATTCTTTTTGAATTACTTTTCACATATCAATCGAAGAAATGTGGATTTTTAGTTCATGTATTCGGTTCATTGTATAAGGTTTTAAATTAAATTCAGTTTTATTGTAACTTTACTCAATTCATAATATACGCGTGTAATAAAACCCTTGAGAACAGAAAATAATTAGAAAATGATAGTTTATTTTTTGTTTGATTCATTTTTGTTGACATTATTACTTAGTAATATAATTTTATTTTTCTTTTGAATCTTAGCAGTTATTTTTAAATTGGTTTCAATTTTAACAAAATATGATGGATTAGAATTTTTAATTCCTTCTATTCTCATAGAAGTTTTGGCATGATTTAATTTTGTTACGGAAGTTAAAGATCCGAAAAGTAATGTTGTATATATTACTATACATATTTATAAGAATATTTTTACTCCCGCCATTTCAAATACAGTGTAAAATTCCTTAAATATATTAAAAGTTTAATGTAATTATTTTTTCTTCGTTGAATTTGTGTTTTGAATCAATAAATTACTCCATAACAATTCTAATTTTAATTAGCTGCATTGTAGCCATTAATTTAGAAATGTCACTTTTATTTTATCATTTGTAAAAATAGTTTTACAATAATATTCCCCACGCACAAATTTGCTTTACATTTACGCAATTCTTTTGTTAACGATTTAACTTTTCAGATGAAAACTGCCACATCTATCTGTCAGTGTCTATGTTTCTTAGGACGTTTGAATCTGTATGTTAGTCAGTGGATACTAGCTCGAATGGTACCTAATTATATGTTTTATTTATTTTGGAGCTCATAACTGTCACAGATATTAGCACTAACACAAAAGCTAAAGATATAACTATAAAAGAAAACGTCCATAAAACATAAAGTTATAGTTTAAGTATGCGGAGTGAGTAAAACGAATGTTGGAAGGATGTTCAAGAAATTACTACACGCTCTGGACAATTTAGTAGGATAAAAAGTTAGAATATGTCTATGTGTTGCACTAAAAATTCGTCTGGGTCATGTAAAATATTAATTTATTTTTATAGTGTGATTTTTTATTGTTAAAACTCAGCGGTTAAATCTCCGAAATTTTCTCTTGGGTGTTTAGAAATAGTTTATATTTATTATTATTTTTTTAACTTAAAAATTTATCTTTTCGCCTGTCATGTGAAAGCAGTTGTACATAGCCAAATAAATAAGTACAAAAATGCGTAGCAGTACAGTTAAGGGCAATTTTTAAAAGTTAAAAATTATTGTGTGTAAAAATTAGCATTCCTCATTTGCAATGAATGATTTTGAAAAAAATTATGCAAATAACGAAACACATTAAAAATACAATTATGAATTACATTAATTTTCTTAAATATTAAATTGAGTTATCTTTGTATGAAGGAAAGTCAAAAAATAAAGGGACTTTTGCAATTTCTCTTCCCAAAATTCCAAAACAGAATGAGGGGCGGTCATTAACACTTCTGTGCTAGGTGTGTCACTCGTCTTTCGCTGGAGTCGTTGGGGTGTAGCAGACTGTTTTACACCTCATCTACATTGTCGATCTGCAATAAAGAGAAAAGAGGCGAGTGATTCGCTTTTTGTTTGCAAAAGGTGTGGAACTGCGGAAATTATTCATCGAACGCAATTGCAGTATGGTTACAACTGTTTATGGACAACTGGTGAAAGGCTAGAGTGCTTCAAACAGGGAAGATCTTTTTAATGTGACGATGAAAGATCGAACATTCAATCAACGCCAACCTCTGAGAACAACGTGCACGTTGTTGAGGGTATAGTGATGGCAGTGTATAGAAACGTAAGATATGGCTAGTATCCAGCACGTATTACACTTTCCGTAAACAAAAAGTGAATCATTGCCCTTCTTTCCACATTCGTGACTCTTTAACGACTACGAGGGAAGACAAGTTGCCCGTTGTACAAAAGTGTTACCAACTACCACTTAGGCAGGGGGCACAAGCGCTGTTGCCAAAACTTAAAAAGGAAAATTGCAGAAGTCAATTTAATTTGATTTTCACTCGCATATAATATCAATAGCATGTTAATGTGCATTGCTACTCTTCCTGGTAAACTAACCCAAGATTTGGTAAAGCAAGCAGTGAAATTTGTGTCGATGAGGCATAAAGATGAAAGCAGTTTCTTAAAAATGACTTATAATAATAATCAAGGATAAAGTCAACGTGCTCGTCACTGGAGCGATCAAAAACAATAAGTTGTCTAATGAAACCTTAGATCAAAAAATCAGCATTACCAGACATCCGATTTGAACCGTCTTCTTGCAGTCTAATATTTAAAACGAATATATCGTCTTAAAACGGTGATGCAACATACAGTTGCATAGCCAAATAGCCGCTCTCTATTTAATAGCTAAAACGCACTTCTTACATTTCCTTTCTTTCTCCCTGAAAAAACAAACACGAGCCGAGTTTAAATAGTCACTCGATTTGCATTGCAGTTGCTGCTAACCACAAATCACGAAACTTGCAAAAAGATCGGGTTCGATTCAGTTTGTTTACTTCAATTGAGATCATGGCACGGGATAGGAAAAACAACACAAGGAAACCATAAAAATTCGGATCCGAAAAATATTTCGAATGGTTTTTCTTTTTAAATGTGGAACATAAATTAGTGCATTTAATTTTATATTCTAGTTTGCTGAAGTAATGCCTGAAAAATAATTTATACTACCTTTACAATAACGTTTGAAAATAAAAATTTGAAGGAATTATTGATAACTATATGTCATTCTCATCCATAATTCATAGATTGAATTCATAAAATTTACCACATGGAAGTTGCTAGACTTCTTACCAATGAATAGTGTACAATAAAATAGTTCACAGCGTGAATGGTTAAATAACAAAAAAATAAAAATACATTTTTTTAAAATAAAATTTTTATTGAAAATATCATTTTAATTCAAAATGCCTAGAAAAAGGTATTTTTCTTTTTGAATGCAAAATTATGAAAACTTTATTTTAATGTAAGAAATAGTTTTTTCTTTTAAATAAATAATACCCGCAATTAATTAAATTCTGATTTATTGCAACTAATACCATTATTTTAGATTCCAATAATAAGTGGATATATTTAAGATTCAGAGCAAGAAGAGTTTGGGATTATATATTATTAATCGCGAAATATACAGGTATTCAAAAAAAAATTGGTCGTGGCTGTTTTCCATACTTTCGCTGGTGCAGCTGACACACCTCTTTATATGTTTTACCTCCCAGTTTTTAAAAAACGGTGGCTATTATTTCTTCGATGGAGAGCATTTCTTCCAAAGACCTGTGAAAGAAATGAAGGATTTAGTATTTTCATGGAAGTGGATCGTTGTTTTTGGAGTACCCTGTATAACATTTTAAGCATTGACAAATAAAAATATTTGGAATTAACTACAGTTATTCAAAAGTATTTTCTTTGATTTATCTAGTATAAAGTATAAATTGCTTCGTAAGTATAAGCTATAATTAGCCACAATATAAGCTGTAATCCATAGATTTATAAGGTGTGTTTCCTTAAATAACGTTTGTTTGGAAAAAGAAAGGGGAGTTGTAGAAGTAATCCGTAGTCGTATATAACTCAGGAACATTGAAAATAGCAACCCATGAAGGAAGCTAAGTATAATCGCGAAACTTTGCAAATAAGTACCGCGTAATGTGATATGCAAATGATCCAAGTTTTGTGCCAACACGCATGCTCATACATGCCGAGGTGGTGCTACAATCAGGAAGAGGGTGCTATATAAGCCAGAGCAAATTCGAAGATTCATAAACGTGACGATTACCCGCCGATTGTAGGAAGACTTTGGTAAGCGAAACATGGCAGGTAAACGTGCTAGAAGACATTTCTCACAGTTAAGCGAGTTTGAGAGAGGCCTGATCATCGGGATGAAAACTGCAGGCTGGTCGACGCGCCGTGTTGCTGGCCAGATGGATCGTTCGGAGTGTGCCGTTAGAAATTGTTGGGAGTAGTGGACACGAGAAGGTACCCACGCGCAGACTCTTCCATGGCCGACCCGCTCCCCCGATTTGTCCCCAGTAGTGCACGTGTGGGATCAGCTAAAACGGCAGATGCCATCGTGTTACTCTGTACATGATTTAGAGTTAGCTGTTCAAGATTTGTGGGCCCATCTGCCTCAGGACAACCATAAGGTGTCTAATCAACTCCATGCCGGACCGTGTGGCGATATGTATTGCAGCTGGAGGTGGTCCAACGCGCTATTGAAGTTGCCCAGTATTTGTGTCGTTGCACACCTTGTATTAGTTTAATTGTCTTGTTTTTGAGATCAAGTGAATCTCTCATCTGTGTCATTATGTGTATTAAATTTCATTTCAATCCGAAGCTTTCTTCTTAAGTCGCTATTTTCAATGTTCCTGAGTATATATACAGTAAAATTCATATACACAATTAATTATGTTATCATTCAAACTGATTTAAGTGTACTTCGCGACAAGTATTGAAGTTTGCAATTTTAAAACTACTCTATCTAACAAGAAGTATTTGAAATTTTATATAAACCAGAAATTGTTGTGTATCATGATAGATCACGCCAACCACCTCTATATATTATGAAACAAAGCAAGTCAAAATAATTCTGGTGCACTGATGTATGTAGTTTGGAGTTCAAATGTGTAGCTGTAATTTCGAAAAAGATGTATTTGTTGGCTATCACAAAATAGTCAAAGTATACGGGATATTATCAGAGAGTAGAAATACCCTAAATATACAGTATCTTTTGTGATACGATTTAGAAAGCGGCTGTGGGAATGTAACCCGAACCTGCTAACATACAAAACTGAGTGTTCTAGACTGAAGAGAAGTGTCAAGAACTATTCAGTAGAACCGATGCTTACTGAATGTCCATATTTACAAGGATTTTCAACTGGCATCTAGAACTGTTGTTTAGTTGAATATTGTTATTGTTGTTTTGTTTAATCTGTATTAAAAAACATTTTTGCTCGGTTATTATCATTATATATTAGTCCACAAACATTTGATTATGAACTGCATACAGCACAAAACAAATATCTCTATTATTAGTAAATAATGAAAACACTTTCAATAGAGCGATGGGTCAAGGATGGTTGCATAGTGTCTTCTAAATTTAGAATCTGCGAGGAAAATTGCTCTTGACAAAATGTATAGGATCTGCATTTAAATTCGATGAAACTATTATTTTGCTGCGGGACTTTTTTTACTTTCTTGATATGCCTTGGTACTATTGGTTTCAATACCAGTTAACTCCTAGATCTACTTCCTTATTCTGAATGGCACTGTGCTTCCTTTATTGCGACAGAAATAACAAATGAATCTATACTGGTTCTAGAACCACACCAGATACCATGTTGAGAGATGAACCATGATTTGGTATAAAAAATGAGGCTCAGAGACTCAAATGGCTGGACCAGAGTCCGGGTCCAGAATTTCATGCTATCGGGAAATAGGACAAAAATGAAACTCGAGTGAAGGGTACTAAATGCCCAAAATTTGTGAGAAACTAACCTATCTTCTTCAAGACCAATAATATAAAAGATAATATGGATTATATCGTCGTCCAACGATTGGTGGAATGTATGCCCTACCAATAACAAATGGTCAGTGAATATCACTTTCCTTTTCTATTCCTGGTGTCCACTTACTTCTTGATATTTAATGTGTGTTCGAAATAAAATCCCTCAAACTTTTAGAAAAAAAAAGTACCTGTTTCATGAAGCGTTTAAAAGGAAAAGTTTAGTTTTCCAAAAAAGAAAAAAAATAACAAACAAATTGGTAGAGGACAAGATAACTATTTTGAGCGATTTAAATTGATTAACTATCCCCTCGGTGTTATTGGTAATAATATATATACAATTAATGCATCCTCAATTCTAGTTTTTATTTGAGATAAGTTTCGCAGCATGAGTTTATAAGTGAATATTATGCATGTTCATGATTCATTTGAGATTTTAGCATTCTTTTTTCACTTCCTAGTTTAAATTATCAGCAAATAGTCAGTAAGTTTAAAGACTTACAAAAAATTGTACTTTGAATTCAAGATAATCTCTATAAGAACTGCAGAATGAAGTGGATTAAAATACGTAATTTATACAGATGTTTTAAGCAAAGAACATTATGAGTGAGCTCTAGAAATTATATCCCGAAATGAATGCATTTTCTTGGGAGGGGGATGAGAAAGCAATGCAGCGAGAAAGAGAAAGGAAAACGATGACAAATGCATTTATGATTGTAGAATTGCTAAGTTGCTAATCTAAGAAAGAACTTGTGATTGCAGTCACGGATTTCGCACAAAAGCGCGTCTTAAGAGTTAGTTTTCGAAAGAGCGTTTTAGTTCTGAAATATTTCCATTAGTATTGCAGAAGTGCCAAGTTTTCTCTAAGAACTTTTTCAAATGCATTTCTTCTGGCGTAAAATGCATTAGCAAGAAGGAAAAGTACAGAAATCTCCCCCTCTCTCTTATTCTTTTTCTTCCTTTTTAATCTAATTTTTTCTAGGATTTGTTCATGTGGATTTGCTTATTCTACTTCTAAATTTTTTTATGTCTAACTTTTTTTCACTTTATTTTTATTGATCGAGTAGTCAATCGCATTTCTGATTTTTTTTTCTAATTTTACTAATTGAAATGTATTGGAAATGTATAAACTATAGAGTAAATACTATTACGAGTAACGAAAAAAATATTTAGTGTTCATTCGTAAGATAATGTGTTTTAAATTTCCCCCGTACACTGATAATCGTTATTGTACATTCATCTGTGAGTGTGTCATTAAATGGTTAAAGTTAAATTGTACATATTATCTCATGCTAGGTATAAATTTTATAATTTGTATTTCTTTTCTATTTAGTTTACTTCTTTTTAAAAAATTAATATTTTTAGCGCTTATTTTAATTGCAATATAACTATCTAGTATATAATTATCCAAATAAATTTACTTTTAAATATATTTCTATTCGATATTATCTATACTTAGCTTTGTTCATTATTATATTTAAAATTTCTTATATTTTGTTTATTTTAAAGTATCTTAGTTGTTAGTTTACTTGTGCAAAAAACTGTCCAGGTGGCGCCACGGTTTTTTTCTTCTTGTGTTGACGTTCCAATTCCTTAAGTCATTTCGCGTGGGATCTTAAAAGAAAAGGTTGAATTTTTTGATTTCCAAAAAAAATTTTATTTTACATATACGTTTTTTATCCCAAATTTTTCTATAATTTTTTTTATTATTCCTCTCCTTGAGAGATTCGTTTTTGTTCTCTTTCCTTTCTTTCATTTTACTATGTTGTTAGATTCGTCATCCACGTGGTACAAAAAAAATAGGCTTAACATTTAAAAATTGCTCTATTTTTTTCCCTATTATGTCAAAAATTTCTGCTGTATGGGAAAGGTTCGATCCATAAAGCATTACTAAACCTAAATCGCTGGCCTAATTCAGCGACAGCTTTAGAAATCATAATAGGTCTCCAGTTTAGTCAAAATACTTTTTTGTATCAACATTTTTTGTGTTATGTGAATTTCAATTTCTTCTTTCTTTTAGCCCTGTAGGTTCTAGAACTTCCTCACTTTTATTATATATATATATATATATATATATATATATATATATATATATATATATATATATATTTATATATATATATCTTTTTTGAATTTCTTACATCAGTAGAAGTGAAAATAATTTCAATATATATATATATATATATATATATATATATATATATATATATATATATATATATATATCTTTTTTGAATTTCTTACATCAGTAGAAGTGAAAATAATTTCAATATATATATATATATATATATATATATATATATATATATATATGTGAGTGTGATGTTTCAATCTGTGTTTTTTTTTCAATTCCTACTTTTATAGCTCACACTCTATATATATTTATGTATTTATCTTGGTGGAATTTTCAATCGTTAATAAAATCATTTTAAAACGCTCAGTTGAGCTGAAATTTTATATACATGATTATTTTGGATGACAATACAATAATGTAATTATAATTAATAAAAATTAATTGATTAAAATAATCATTTAAAGAATTACAAATACAGTCATCTTAGCATTCTTTTTGGTGACTTAGTAACCCTTTTGTTGACTTGCGTCAAAACTTGAAAAGGTTCTTTTTCTCGCCTTTTAAAGCGCACATTTGAGCTCAAATATTCTTTACACTATTTTTGGGGAAAAAAATGCGAAAATTTAATTATAATTAATTAAAATTAGTTAACTGAAACTAATTATTTAAATAATTACAGATACAACCACGTTGGTTTCATTTTTAGCAACTTGAGTCAAAACTTTAAAAAAAAAAATCTCACGTTTTAAAGCATCCAGTTGAACTAAAATTTTATATACAGGATTGTTTTGGATGACAACACGATACTTTAATGATAATCAATAGAAATTAATTATTACTTAATGTTGTGACTCTGTCATATTTATATACATATTTATTTTAATTGTAACTGTTTAATAAAAAGTAGCTAAAATAAAATTTTTCATTGTTGATCTAAGTAGGGGGGAATTGACGTTTTTTTTTTAATATTACTTGTTTTTTTAATAACGCGTTTTTACTGTACAGTACAGTCCCGATAATCCGAACAATATCGGACCGACCCCTGTTCGGATTACGTGATTGTTCGGATTAGATGGAGTAACAGCGAAATCACTATTTGAACCGGGAGTACGGGTCTATTGTGTCTATGTATTTTGTCGTAATGTGAGCGTACGCGCCCGCTTTTTTGCCACGTGGACTGTACTCCCACTCCTCGACGCGTGTGTCCTCCCTCCACCACTCCTAACTTGTGTGACTGCGTGTGCGTGTGCCCGTACTGTTGGCCGTCAGTCGTTCCGCGCTCGTTCTATACTCGTCCGCTTTTGTCTCTGTGTTAATAACAGTGTTACAATGTGATATTCTGCAGTGAAAACAGTTTTTTGTGTGTTTTGGACATTTATCTGTGATACAGTGTACGTAAACAGATTGTTATAGCGAGTAAGCGTAAACACTTAACACTTACTCTTAAATCAAACTAGAGGTTCTAAAGCGTTTAGATAAAGGTGAAGGTATGACAAAATTGGCTACAGAGTTTAATGTTGGCAAAGCATCAGTTGGAGACATCAATGAATAGATGGAAGAAGACGGGGAAACACACAGCCGAATTTCTGACTGATGACGACATAGCTGCGGCAGTGACTCAAGAGCCAATGGAGGAGGAGGGGAGTGACGACGAGCCGCAATGCGATAAGAAGGACGTGGTGCCACATGCAGACGGTGCAGCTACCCTTGACCTTGCTCTGCGCCACTTGGAGCAACAGCCCGACACTACACCAGCTGATGTGTTATTTATGAGGCTCTGGCGAAATTACGCATCATCGAAAAGACTGTCTTCGTTGCGTCAGAAAAAAAATAACTGAATTAATGTAATGAGGTACTTGTTCACTACATTATCAGTACTGTACTGTACATATTTTATATATTTAATCTTATGTTGTACAATTTTTCATACTAAACATTAGTGTTCTATTCTGTAGTTTATTCCATTTTAAAATTTGTACCATAACTTGATGTACAGTGCGTGAATATTAAATAAAGAACTGTTTTGAATTAAGGTTTACACTGTTTTATATTGAAATATTCACCGATTTTCGTCCTTAAAATTATAAAATTTTCTCCGCGGAGCCGTTCGGATTAACCGGATGTTCGGATTAGCCGTGTTCGGATTAGCGGAACTGTACTGTATTTATGAATGCCAAAAATATATTTCAGCACAACGATTTTAGTTTCTAAGATCTATTTTACATCCCAATCTCGTCAAAATTATTTTTAATTGATTATTAGAACAGAACTGTATGATTAGAATATCGTACACTAAGATTATCATCCGCATTTGACACATGAGGGGATTGTATTAATTAGGATAAAGTTCTCTTAAGATATATCTTTGAAAATGTTTGTATTATATGTTAACAATCTCTTACCAACACCTAATGGAATAAAAAATGAAATTTCTGTCATCCATGGGATTCTAAAGAATCTCTTCCATAACACTGTTTTAAGACTTATTTTTACAACAATCTGTCTCAAAGTACTCGCCATTCTTCGAAGCTTACCTTAACTGCTTTATAATCTGCAAACCCGAACTAATCCTCTTATTTCATTTAGTAAAATAGTATTACGTCTTAATGGGTACTCGCCTTTTATTTTCCATAATAGACACTCTCCTCATACAGAGTATTTTAACCACAAAAGAATCTTTTGCAAACCTCACGGGAATAAACCACTAATCTCACGTCTCCAGGTCATTAATCAGGAGCCTAACGCCAAGGAATTTAGAAGCGTAATTTCTCTTATAATCCATAAAGTATTCACAAAACGCCCCACTTTTATAATCACTTTATCCTTCTTAACGATGTTACTTCCATATAGTACATCTTATCCTTTCATTTTTAGCCGACTTTTTTATGAAAAAAAACTGCTTAAAATAGCAGTTAGCGACTGGTTGTTAAAGGGCCAGTCACGTCATTTTATGTCGTGCAGAGAATAGGTTTTTTTCCCCCTCCTTCTCATCCTCGTGACTTACTTAAATTACTCAGTTATTTTATACTCATTTACAAGGTCACAGCTGAAAAGGAATACGGGTTTTATTGTTGCGAAATTGCTTCGATAATTTCCGTCGCTGTAGTGGTCGTTGTTGGTAAGTTGCGAGACAGATTACGACGCCGAAGATTGTGCTATTTTAGATGTACGTCGCTTAAAGAGGTATTAAGGAAAAATTAAGAGTAATAAATTATTTTTTAATGGTTATGTGCGAAAATTTATATTTGGAACTAACACCTTAAAATGAATTTATAAAGGAAAAATTTATAATTTTATATTTAAATTTATAAGTGGCTCGCGCCTCTGTCGCGGGTACCTTGATGTGTACGGGGAAGAAAAGAAATACTCTATCTGATCCAATTAATCTATTTATTTCCACAGTAAGAACGGACACAATTTCAACTAAGAATAGTAAGAGAATGTCTCAATGTTAACCGTAAAGTTGGAACAACGATGGTTATCAATTATCACGATTAGGTTCACTATTAGGAGACTATCAAACTTGATCCTTACTCTAATAAAGGACCAAACCTATCATCCAATTTAATCTAATTTCAAATCAATCCTATTGAACAATCGTCACTTTAAAGTTTCCTCCTAATAAGAGTCGAATCAGCATAATTCTAATAGTATACCTTCAGTAGGAATTTCACCTGGCTCGAATATAACTTCTCTCATCTCTCTCGAGATAGAAAAACTCACCTACTAATAGTAAGTTAATTTACATATTTTAACGAATCTGTACGGAACCTTTCCACTAATATTCTTAGGCGTCTTTTTGGGGATTATAAATTCACGTATATATATTTCCAATCAACTCCGAGAAGCGAACGGGATATGCAAAGTAGATAGGGTATTTAAGTAGAGCATTTTAAGCTAGCAAAGATGAAGGCTATTGAGCCAGCAGCAGTAGCCTCAAGTTTAGAGGATTCAATTGGATTACACTTATGAAGCCTTACTGCTAGTACTCTACGAAGGCATCTTAGAAGCTAATATACCAGGTGATATACTACAGTTTATTATCGCTTAAAACAAGCGTTAGTTTAATAAAATTAGTTTAAGTTGATGAAAGCTAATAATTCGAGTTGCGTGTATTTCTCAGACCTCTCCTATTTCGGTAGACCCTATTGATCTTACGCGTAGCAATTGAGTAATTTCATATATTTCGTAATTTAACTTAATATTAAAAGTTAATCCCTTTTGTTTGACCTAACATAGAAATATTATATGTTATTGTAGTTTCTGATAATTGAATCAGTTGAATAAATATAAGTTATTACTATACAAATGGCTCTTAGTGATTCTTTGCCTCAAATTAATCTTGATGTCCAGGGTAGAACCCAGGGGGTTTCTAACAATATTACGATTCTCTTCTTCCGAAGGACTGGTTGTGAATGACGCGAATTGATAGTCCACAGATTTTTCAAGCAGATTGGTTGTAAAAATGCAAATAGATCCTTCACACAGTAGAGTCCCGAAGACTGTGTGCTCGATTACCCGGCAGTCTGGATAGCTCGACCACTCACTTGCATGTTTAAAACTCCAGCGGGCAGACAGGTTTAAGATGTTTCATTCCTTTGTCTAGCTTTACATGTACTTTTCCTTTGTTTAAAAATTTTGTTTTCTGTTGTATTCTCAAACAAACAGTAGATACAAGTGCAAAAATTCCTGTTTTAAACACCAATTAGTTCATGGATTCTTTTTAAGTATCTAAAAAATAAAAAAAATGAGATAAATTTATTATTTATTAATTTTTAAGGACAAAAATGACATCGTCATGTGAAGGTACACTTAAGTTTTCTAAAATTGAAAGTTCGATTATTATAGTCATGATTGAAACTTACATCGGGGTTATTCATTGCAAATATTTGCTTCTGAACCTAGAAATTCGGGAGAAAAGATAGGAAGACTAGTCATGTTAAAAAATTTCTTAGTTTATTTACAACAACACAAGCTTAATCAACCAAAACTAAGAAATGCACCCAATTAAAGCAATATGTAGACAATTAACGAGATACGTGAGGTATGAGAAGACTTTAATTACCAGTAACACTTACTTCAGTTCAAGTACAATGCCTTACTAATTATCTAATATGTATGCAATCCATATTCAATCTACCTTAATTTTTACAATTATCAAACACTAAATATCTACGTTACGCTATAAATTTGATTAACCACTGTTCTCTTAGCAGACTATCCTATATCTCTCTAGCACCCTAGACTTAATTAAGTATACTTAATTTACATGTCCACGTTCTCTTCTTCAGAGGGAGTGTTTTAATAAAACAGTTTTTGAGGACCAAAGATTCCCCAAGATTTGTTAGTGAGACGGCTGTGGATAGAACCGTCACGATCTGAATTGTCCTTCCAAATTGTAAACTAATTATAAAAATGCCAAAATTTAGTTTCCTTTCAGCATAAACCAAACAATCATTTAGTTATTTTTAACGTTAATGACTTTAATTAAGAAAATACAATTTTAGTTAATTTGAAATGCAGCATCAAGTTTTTTGAATCACAATACGTAACATCTACACTTTAAAACTATATTAGATTTTCTTCTTTACTGCCATTAAAAGTTTTCAACTCCATCCTTCTTACAGATCGATCGTCTAGATGTGTAGTACTCCCTTCCCTCCAAAAAAAACTTCAAGTGCAGCTAGATAATAATAGTAATACTTCTGGTGACTCATATATTGCCAACTCTGACTATTGTTTCCAGTCAGTTAATTTGAAGAATGATCTTACAATAAAGGATATTCAAAGCTCAGTGGAAACCAATAAGAACTGTTGCTATGGCCTGCATCCATCCTTGTAGTATCTTGTTGACTATATTGTATTGCAGGGCGTGTCCATTTTTGTGATACCCGTACTGTTCCAATCCTTTTTAGAGTTTCCACCTGCACTGAGCATTTTACGACGGAAAAAGTGGGTGTTACCATTTAAAAGTGTTGACTTTTTTAAATCTATAACCATAACCATAAGTGCCATTCGGTTGCCATTACAGAATCTTAAGCTCATACCTCTGAATAACTGCATATATCTGAAATTTCTTCTAGATAAGTTATATGGAAAAGCCGTTAGAGGTCGATGTATCATCAAAGCTTTTTTTTTAATGACTTCCCTGTATAGTGTCGTTTAGTGACCACGAAGTATAATTTCAAAAGATAAGCCAATTTTATAAGTATTATTTCACTTAGAAGCTAAATCTTTAGATATTTACGTCTAGAAAATGACTAAACAACTAAATTGTGTTCAAATAAATATGCATAACTTTCATATTTTTTTTTCATTTTATCTTATATTAGATTTATAACGTTATATTTTTCTGCTACTTTATTTAACAGAGATTTTGGTTTCGTAAAATTAATTAATAAGACTCATTCTTACCTAACTAGTACGTAATTCACACTAAATAAATATATTAAATTTTACTGGGTGAATGCATTGCGTTATGGACTGTAAGTAGTTAAAACTTCACGTTTTGACGTAGATTTATATACTTACTTATGACAATCTATACAGATATCGAGAATGTACCCTCACTTTGAAACATTACATTACTCCAGAATAATTTTTTTCAAAAAAAAAATCTTCCTTTAAAAGTATCATTTCAGAAAGGTGAAGCATCTTGCAACTAATACATTTCCTCATCCACTTCAAATGAAAAAAGCACATATTTCGAAAACAATTTTGTTCTACGAAATATATTCTTGTATAAAATCCCTTGCACGCTTGTGACAAACTATAAAGTAAAGAAAATAATCAAATGGAACATTATAAACAAATAAAAAGCACAATTCTCGAAATTTATTTCTACTTCAATTTAGATTTAAAAGAAGTGTTCTCCTAGTGTATAAATCATTTGCACGCACACCTTCAACTAGAATGAAAATGAAAACCATCCCCCCCATAATAATTCCAGTGATAACAATGAATCGCACGTAATATTAATACGCAACAAAACTTCTCAGTACCAAAAGAAAAAAGAATATTTAAAATTAAATCTGTATGGATAATGGAGAGAAAGGAGGAAGATGTAAAACGCAAAAGTGTTATAAAAATCTTCCACATAAGCAGAGGTCGGAAAGTAAGAAATAAATAAAAAAAAGGATTCAAAGAAGGAGAAAAAAATGAACCCTTTTCTTGAGTCGATGCATATTTAATCTCTTTGCACACTCCTGCTAAGACTCAGTTATCCCCTTTTAAATCTATGGCAGCATTGATAAAAGCAGATGGGGCTCAGGTGCCACTAAAGATCTTTGTATTTCCGCGCCACCAGTTTACTGGAAAGAAAGGAACAAGCCGCGCTGTGCAAAAATAACTCAAAACATTTGAATCTTTTCCATTGCTTTACTTATTTATATTTCTTATACTTTGTAATATAACTTTTTCCCATTATTTTTAGTTTCTTCTTTTCTTTTCTTTTACATCTTCTAGCCCTTCTCTAAGTTTACAAACGACAGTGCTACAGTAGTCATGGTAGCAAGAAAAATATAAGCTTTTTTCTTATATATATATCAAGAAATTCATATGGAGGACCATCCCCACGCTTGAATATCTAAGGAACGGAAACTTATACGCAGAATATTTCTATTTTTCTTTTATTCAACGGGGGAGGGGAGTTGCATCAAAGAAGGGGGGAGTGACAGACTGTTGGTCTCGGAATGCGAAGCGCCAAATGGAGTGTTGGAGTTTTGATTCATTTCCAGTGAAGTCTGAGAGAGATTTCAGAGAAGGTGCTTTGCTCCAATTTTCCTTTCGATACTCGACACTGCCTGGTTGAAGTTTTGCTACAAAATCCACCCTAAAATCTGGGGATTTATGCGAGGAAAAGATATATGTCTTGTCTGTGACCGTCTCAATTTTTTTCCTGTGTTCTTACTGTACGTTTCTAAAGTAACTTTGGAAAAGAATATGTAGAAAAATAGTAAAATTTATAAATTCAAAAAATTTTGATAATATTCAGTGAATTAGAATAATTCTATAATTTTTTTCTGAATCCCTTTTATAACTTTAAATAGATTCATGATTCACCTATATAATCTATTCAATATTATACTCTCTTTTAAGAAGTAGCTCATAAAATTTGTAAAAAAAATAGAACTATTTGTATATTAGCAGTGCTTTATTAATTTTGCTCGAGAAATGAGAATTATATGAAACGAAAAACATGTTGGGCAATTTAGTAAATATGACACATATGAAATTAAGGTTGCCAACTTGGTGATATATCTTTAACGACGGTATTGTTGGGATAGTATATAAGTAACTTTAAAGCTAATGAAAATTTTCTAAATTTAGAAAACGCTGCATCATTTTATTTATTTTTTTAATCTCGGGATTTGTGATAGATAATTTGTCCTCTTACTTACTGCTTAAAAATCATTACCTTAGTGTTATCGTTAAACAGTAAAAGTTTCATTAGTTAAAATAATTAAAAATTGCCTCAGAATAATGAAAATAAGGTACGCATTGCGGCAACTATATTGATGACTCTCTAATAAACACAGCACTTGTTTGTGAAAACGGGGTTACCATTTTGGTGAGTTATCTTAAACGTTGGCATTGTTGCGGAAGTTCGTAAGTGCCGAAAATAATTCGCATTTTGTTAAATAATCGAATTTTTCAACGTAAATTGAAGTGGAGTATATATGTATATTATACAGTATCATTCATTTGTTCCTCAAAACAGTTTTCTTGCTGCCGATGGATTTTTATTTTATTTCTTTATTTATTTAGTATCCCACTTTAAAGCCGTATAAGCTTCCCGGAATTTTGAACCAAGGTGAAATGACAAGATGGACACCTGAGTTAGCACGCTATTCATCAGGCTTCTAAACTGATCAAAAGTCAGAACTTTGAACTGCAGCAGATTGCAGGCACATCGTCTTGTTTACACGACGTATCTTAAACGAAATCATGATTCGATTATAATCACGCGCACTAGAAATGGCCTAAATTCATGATGGTCACATGATGAATGCAATCACGTGTTTCCCATTGATTAAAGATTGACGCACCAGTTGTCCAACTTGTAAAGTTTAGATAATATTTAAAATTTGATGATTGGGTAAAGATTTCACGTGTTAAAATTCTTCAAACAGTTATCAAAATTAAAAAAAAAAACTTACCTTATACGAACACTTTTAAATTAAGTGCATTTTGTTTAACTTTGTGCATTATTATATCGTTGACAAATGCGCACTTTCTAAACGAAAGTTTCTGCAAAAAACAAAAGTTGGCAACAATGAAGCACATGAACTAATTGAGACTGGAAACGCGTGATTATATTTATGACATAATTATCACCTCACATTAAGTTATGACATGATTGGCTGAAAGCACGAGACTCAGTTATCATGTGACTATGACGTCAAATGAATTTAGTCCATTCGCAACTTTGACCACTTGATCATTTGGATACTGCGCCCTGGTGCCAATATTGAATAAAAACTGAAATAATGTCTACGAATTCTATGTTCATTTAAATTTCTACCTGCTGGCTCTCTAAAACTCTGGTAGCATCATGACGTATAAATATTTCTTAGGTAAATTATATCCAAATTTAACACAGTTTCGTTTCATTTGTAAACTATTTAAGAATGTCTCTATTTTTTATGAATACTGTATTTGTAAATAAGTGCTTAAGTTGCGGTAATTAAGAATTGTACTTGAGGAAAGGCGCATAATTACTATTATAATAAATGCACGATTTTAATTTTTCATTTTTTAAATTTTTGTAACGTGTTGATTAAAAATTCATTATGATTGGCTTACAAGACGCATATAAATTCACTTTGAAATATAAATAATTATATGAAATTTTAAGAAACATATATATATATATAAGTGACATTACTAATTATATTCAACGTGGTAAATAAAGCTCGTGGAATTTTTGCGTGATGAATTTTTACATCTTTGAAGTTCATCTTATACAAGAAAATAGAACTGCTTTACCCAGAGCAAATCTTTTCTCGTGGCTATTAAATCCAGGTATTTCATATCATCTAAAAATATCCAACTTCTTTTGATCTGCAAATGAAGTATACTTGAAATGAAATTCATTAACATTTAATATCAAAGGAAAATCCCAAGGAGTTTCAAAAATGAAAACCCTAGCAAACATCTTAATTAAAATTTATTTTTTATTCTTCTCTAATTTCATATTTCTAGTTTTCTCTAAGGAACTTTTGATAAAAACTCGGAACTTTGGAAGATGAACTTAATTTAATTAGACATAGCTAATGAAGAATTATTTATCAGATCGAAAAAATAAAATTATAAACATACCTTGGAGCAACCTTCCTAATAGTATCTGTAATTAAAAATGGCTTCGGTAATATTTTTTGAGAAAGCGCAATGCTTGGTTTTTACCGTAAAAAATTAAATGTATAAATTATTTATGGACGGAATACTACTATGTAAACTATTAATGAAAGAAATGCAATTATGTAAATTATTTATGAAAGATAAAATTATTGCTGAGTCAGCTACTTTGAAAGAAATATTTTATAATGTATGGTAATTCTATTAGAATTATTGTTATTTAAACTATTTACCACATGAATAATAAATAAGGTTAACTTCAGTTTATTATCATTCACTCTCACCTTAATCCGTAGATTTTGTATTTGTTCTTTGCAGTGCAAGAAATATGAATGAAAAAGTTTATTTTTTTAAAGAAAGTAATTAGATTTGTTTGTGAATGTGATTTCTTTTAATATTATAGATAATATATATCTTGATATATAAAAATCTTCTCTGTGTGTGTCTGACACTAAACTCCTCCTAAACGACTGGACCGATTTCGATTAAATTTTTTGTGTGGGTTCAAGTAAATTCGAGAGAATGGTTTAGATTCACAATTCGGCCCAATATCGCAAAATTAGTTAAAAAGATATTAATTAAAAACATTCAAAAAATGCAACTCAACATTCACCTGCATTGTTGTAACAACGCTATTGTTATAAACAAGTAATATAAAAAAAATTTTAATCAATTCCTACTTAGATCAACCAAGAAAAAAATTATTTTAGCTACTTTTTAGAGAATAGTTGCAATTAATATAAATATGTATATACATTGACATAATCACAACATTAAGTGGTAAATAATTTTTATCAATTATCATTAAAATATCGTATTGTCAACCAAAACAATCGTGTATATAAAATTTCCTTTCAAGTGAATGCTTTAACACGTGAGAAAAAAAACCTTTTCAAATTTTGACATAAGTCGCCAAAAGGGTCGCTAAGTCGCCAACATGGCTGTATTTGTAATTTTTTAAATAATTAGTTTTAATCAATAACTTTTTATTAATTATAATTAAATTATTGTATTGTCATCCAAATTAATCATGCACATTACATTTCAGCTCAAATGAGCGTTTTAAAATGTATTTTATTAACGATTGAAAATTCCACCCAGATAAATAAATAAACAAACAAACAAACAAATAAAATATGTATATAGATCGTGTTCTAATAGTAAGAATTGAAAAAGACGTAAGTTGACATCGAAAATTGATTTTCAGCCAAACTGACCAAACCAGGTCTTTTTTGTTACGAAAATGCAGACACGATTCACGCTTTTTAGCGTTTTTAATTAATATCTTTTTAAATAATTTTTATATATGTAATTCTTCTGTGCGTGTGTAAGTAACTGGACTCCTCCTAAATGGCTGAACCGATTTTGATGAAAGTTTTTGTCTGTTCCAGTGGACTCAATTTTTGTTTAAATTAATAATTCGTTTCAGAAATGTTTATTTAATTATTTTTTTATTTATAAGTTGTTGATCTTGGAATGTTTTACATTGGATCCGGAAGACTGCGCTACAATGGCAGTATCGAACACTCATTTTTTTATTTTGAATTTAAGATGTGTGTGCAGGACAACATCTGTCGGGTCCGCTAGTATATATATATATATATATATATATATATATATATATATATATATATATATATGTGTGTGTGTGTGTGTGTGTGTGAGAGAGAAAGAGACACCAGTAATAGTAGAAAATAAAAAGAGAGAGAGAGGGGGATATGTTGTTGCCTGCAATGTTAATCCTAATCTTATGCGTTTCCTTTTATGTATAAATCTGTGGCTCTATTCTAGTGCCATCTCTACTATCTTGCTATTTTTTACATATTGCTTAGAATTACATTATGGTTTTAAAATTTATTGCATAATTAATAAATAAGTATAAATAGGACTGTATTAGTATTATTTATTAAAATATGGATTTTTTTTGTTTACCAATTTCGTGTTTTTAACTTCTACGTACATGTGATATTAGTGAAAATTTTGTGAAATATAAAAAAAAATACGGAATATTCATAGACAGAGTAAATTATAGGGATTTATTTCTTCTTTTTAAGATCAGATCATGGATAATAGCACTTTAATAAGGAATTTCCTAATGTTTTAAATTGATACCATTTTAGAAATTTTAATAGTTTTATTTTAACTATTATTATTAATTTTATTTTAACTATAATTGTTCGAATTTTATTTGTCATAGTTGGAATTTCAAAAGTTATTTTTGATTTTACTTGTTGTCTAGATTATATTTGTAATATTTTAATTTTGAATTGCTATTGTTTGCTATAAATTCTTATATATATATATATATATATATATATATATATATATATATATATATATATATATATATATATATAAATTTATTGTGATAGCTTTCTTCAGAGAAATTAAAATAATTGTGTAATAAAAAAATCTAATAGTATGTCACATTTGTGTACAAATATTCGAAATTCATTATAAGTTTTCTCTGAGATATAATAAATTTATATACATATATGTATATATATATATATATATATATATATATATATATATATATATATATATATATATATATAGTTGTTACCTTATAATAATAAATCTTTATAACATGTGCTAACTCGGACGTATTTATGGCTAAAATTCTAGTTTCACGGCTAATTTTACCTGCTTTGTATTTCCTTGCTCTGTGCAGCCGTATGAAAATTTGGATAACAAAATATTGATAAAAATTTGTTTTGCAACTTGAAAGTAAATCTTTTAAATATTCGTTTAAATCGCATAAAAAATAAATTTAACGATATAAAAAATCATTTATTTTCGTAAGAATAATGAATGCTAGAACGCGGAGTAGACATTTTACTAATTTATGACAAATATTGGGTACATTTTATGTATATAAACCACATATTAAAATCTATTACTTTACAGTTTATTCTATAATGTTTTGTTTTTAACCTTTTAATGTCCAAATCAGAAAGATGAAAAAATACATTAATTCTCTCATTATCAATATTTCTTGTTCGAAAGAGAAGTATCTCTTAAACTGATTTAAAAAATGTCATGTATTGTAAAAAGTCATCCCATAGGTGTGGTGTGCATGTTTGGAAAACGAGATGCCGGCTCAGGTGCGGACTTTCTCAATAAACATGGTTTAAAATTACGAAATCCGTTATCAGTAGCATTCGTGTGGATTTAGAGTAGCTGTTGTCCTGCCCTTCCCTAAGGGAAGGAAGGAAAATTGTTATAGCAGGACACAGCTTGAACTTCTAGATACGCGCCTGTCGGAGGCCGTAGCCTTGATCACTATGCAGGTGACAGTACGATTTAGCTCGGTTCCACTCCAATTTAGAGCAGAACACCCTGGAGTATCAAAAGCCCCCCACCTCTCTTCCCTTTCCACCAATCTCACAAGATGATTAGTGACTAGATGGCTCTTTAGAGTACACCCATGTCGCAAAGGTACTATACATTTAAAAACGCCCGTGTCATCTCCAGGATTCGGACCCAGGCACTACAGCACAGCAGACAGTGTCACTAACTACTATAATGGAAGTGCGACTTTGATTTAGAGTGAGACTGATAGTAAGCATTCAATCATTTAGTTGTGGAAAGTGAAGGGAAAAAAGCACAACTTGTATTGTTTAGTATTTGGATTATATTTATCGTTAAAATGTTATAATTTTAAGATCAGTTATTTATCTAAAGTGATTCATTATATAATGCAAAAGTAATCGCAGAGTATAAAATGCTATAAAGAATTGAGTTGCGCAGTTTATCTCAAAATTTAAAAGCTGATAAGGTTAAGTTAAGGGATATTTTAAATTTCATAAATATGAGTTCCTTTAAGTGGTAAATTATCACCCAGTGGCTAGTCATTCCCTAGTCACACAAACATCTTCACCACAACATAAATATGCATACGCAAAATCCTTTCATGGTGATACAGACAACCAGCACTAACATACGTTGATGTCACAGAATTTGAAATCAAAAATCGTCTTGAACGAAGACGGATTAATTCAAGTGCATTTCCTAAATTGCCAAAGACGGTCTTCCCTTTTCGATTCATCCTCCCTCATCGAACACGTAAAGGGTGGGAATCCAGTCTTAAGGAAAATCAGAATCGATTAAATAGAGGGGGGAGGGTCGGAAAATGTCTGGATTTCTGGAGATGCGGGTAGATAAATTATCACCAGCGTTAAGCCACATCCTTAAGTCCTAATGTGCCCGTCGTTACGGTCAAAGGGACAATGCCGCTTCATTGAATTTAATACTTGGTTTAATCTTGATTTCAGACGTTTATTGCCACGCCTGTTTAAGTATGGATCTCCAGAACCCTCTTTTACCATGAGTACTTTTAAGGTGGTAAGTAGCATTGTCACGGGCGTTGAATCATAATTTTGGTGCTATTAATCCCGCTTGAAAGGGGTTAGTGAAACAAAAAGTTATTTCATTCGAAATATTGCATCTGTATATTAGAGCCTATGTGGATAGAATACATTCATTGCGGATATCGGAAATTTTAGTTGCAACGAAGGTAAAGGTACTTGTGAGGAAAATTATGCTGCTAATTCTTTAATATAAAGAAACTAGTACTATTTTACAATTGGAAAGCTATATTGATAGTTGTTTGGTAATTTGAGATAGTTATTAAAAACGAGTTATATTTGCAGAGTATAGTTATACACCGCTACTTCTCGCGCAGGATATGTTATACCCACCGTCTAACTTTATTCAACACTACTTCTAAACTTTTTTTTTGGAAAATAAATAGTTTCTCATGCCTCTGACTTTATGGTCATATCCTTTGAAGGGCCTCAGCTTGTAAGCGAATTCTAAATAGATATATTTTGGATACCGCCTCTTTCGGGTATTTCATGCCCTGCGCATGAATCGTGTTTACAATTCTGAATACATGAGAACGCTTTAAATCTTTGTTATGCTATGGCGCATTACTGTAGTTATGATGAAAACATTTGATATTTAAGTAATTTAATAAATATAGTATAACAGTATTTTCGGATGAAGAAAATCTCTTCGCGGTGATGATGAGGAAGAATCAAATGATAAAGAGTATAATATCAAGTATGATTTATCTACTGAATTTCTTCTAGATAATCTAACTGAGGAGCAATTATCGTCCTTGATAAAATGACCAAATCGTATTAAATGGCTAGAAATGGAATCGTTAGCCTACGGGAATCTGTTTTGTGTTGTTGAACTTTGCGACAATTAACTCACAAACTTTTTCTTACGAACTCAGAAACCACCTACTAAACATCGAACCAGACGCTGTATTCTGAAGTGTTTTAGATTTCAATTTATAGAAGAATGTAAAGAACGTAGAAACCAACAAGCACAAGGTTTCTACAAAATTAAAAAAAAAAGTAATAACAAGATCTGGTGAAAAACATCGCACTTACTTGCGATGAAGACAAGGTGTGTGTAAACTTAGTACTGAATGCCTTATAAAAATAAAAAGGTTAACTAAATTTAAGCGTGAAAAAAAGTGTAATAGACACATATGGTTTTTTTCTACGTTTCTCCTTGTTTTCCTTTTGTATACAAATTTGATGGTAAAAACAGAATATAAGATTTTTGGATGTGAGATATGCAGTGCAAGAACTTTCGTTTGTTTTTTTGGCAGAAGTGATACCGAGTTAGGGTACTGAGATTGATCAGTAACGTCGTTTTTCGAAGTTATACTAAGACTATTGGTAAACCTCGGTCTGTTCTCTCGGTCGGTATTCTTTTTGAACCTTGATCAAGTGCTAGAGACCCCACTTACCGTACCTTAAAAGAACTTCTACGTGTTGAGGCTGATTCTCTTTAGATTCAATGTGCATCAGCTCGTTTACATGAGAAGTTTTTAATGGTACCAGGATAAGTTCAAATGTATTCCTTTCTAAACTGGCATACGCTAAATTTAAATATCCTTCTGTATCAAACAAATAAGAGATTTACTTAATTATTTATTATTTATAATTTCTCTCATCAATAATCATTGTCGAATATAGATAGCATATAATTTCTTAATAAACCTAGATACAATTTCATGTTGTTTTTTTTTTCAATTCCTATTCTGTTAGCTCACACTATCCATATATTTATTTATTTATCTTGGTTGAATTTTCAATCGTTAATAAAATACATTTTTAGGCGTTCAATTGAGCTAAAATTTTATATACATAATTATTTTGGATGCCAATATTATAATTTGATTATAATTAATAAAAATTAATTACCACTTAATGTTGTGATTCTGTCATATGAATATACATATTTATATTAATTGTAACTATTTAATAAAGAGTAGCTAAAATAAAACTTTTCTTTGTTGATCTAATTAGGATTTGACTTTTTTTTCTGTATTACTTGTTTTATGTGAATTGGCAAATTATATATATTATGAAGATTCGACGAGTGATAGACTTTTTTTGTGTTTCATCATTCCATTATTAGGTGTTGGGCTTAAGAGCTGTTCAATTGATGAAGCATGGTCTTGAGGGCAGAAACTCTATTTTTTTACTTGTAAACACTGGATTCCGAGACACACAAATTCAAAATAGAACAAAAGAGGATGGACAAGAGCTTAGCTGACCAATACACGTACGAGTAGCGCTGACCAAGCTTTTCTGAAAACAAGAGTTTATATACGAAGTGACAACCAGAAGTTCAAATATTTGCATGACTTACGAAGACGTCTTTTCTCATTCGTCCAAATAATTGGATGGTGCTCCTTATGTAATTCTTAATTTAAATACGTCGAGATTTATCTTCAAAGCGATAAAGGTAGCTATATATCTCGTTACTCAGGTAATTAAGCGTTACTTATTTATGCGGAGTCGTAGAGGGTCAGGATCATTAAAATTTTTTAAAATAAGTGACGGGTGGAATTAACGTGAATTTTTACACACATATATATACAAATGAAACGATGCAACAGGTCAAGATGGTCAAGTCTACTCTCCCCATCTAAATATTTGTGACATTAGGCATTGGGTTGCAAGAGCAGATGTTCTAATCAGGACGCGAAACCCTCAGTGTTTAGTTCCGAAGCGAGTTTGGTACTCATTTCTCGATCCACTAAAATGATGAAATGCTGAGTCAACCTTGCGTAGCCCGGAATAACAACCCCGCACCTGTGGCGAAGAAACACATACTTATATACACTGCTGTTTGTAAAAAAATACAACACCATGAAGGAATCCTCAGGATTAAATGATATTTGCAGAAAATATCAGTTATAGGATGTTACATAAAAAAGTAAGGTTTCAGAGCCAGCGCGCATGCGTGGCGTGACCTTTTGAACTGATGCTGAAAGCGTATAAATAGATGGTTATTTTTGGAATAGTTAAAAATAGTTAATGATTATATGTTAGTGGCGAACGTTTAGTGAGAACTATGTATGACTCCACGACGAAATAAGGAGAAATTCCAACAACTTGCAGAGTTTGTCCGGGAGAGGATTATTGGCCTTTGAGAAAGAGGATTTTCCTATGGTGCAATAGGAGCTCTTGTGCAGCGGAATAGTTCTACAGTGATGCAAATTTGGAAGCAGTGGATCCACGAGCACCAACAACTCGAAAAACTAGCAATGGACGTTGGAATGTGATGTCAGGGCGCGATGATGGACACCTGCTCCGCAGGCGATGATCCACTGTACAGCTCCATCCGAGCGGTTGGCAGCACGTTGGTCTACTGCTACAGGTGTACTAATGTCGGTTTCGTCAATTTATCGCCGTCTGCTGCACCATAGATTGCGTGCAAGAGTGTCTTTATACAGGATCCCCCTCACGGCAAACTATCGACGGCTGCGTCTGCAATGGACTCTAGAGCACAGAACCTGGCAAGCTGATTGGCACCAAATTATCTTTTCAGATGAATCACGCTTCAATTTGTGGGGCCATGATGGTCGCATTTGTGTTAGACGCTATGCCGGTGAACGCGGCTTTGAACTACATAGTGGTCTAACACCCGGAGTTACGGTTTAGGGTGCGATTTCGTATCATGGACGATCCAATTTCTTACAAATTGAGGGTAATCTCAATAACAACAGATACGTCCGTGAACTACCACAGCCCGCAGTTGTTCCCTTCCTTCAAGGCATCCCAGGAATTATCTTTAAGTAGGATAATGCACGCCCACATGTTGCAAAGACTGTTTGAGACTTATGTTCATCCCAAAATATGCAACTTCTTCCTTGACCTGTGTATTCGCCAGGTATATCACCTATTGAGAACGCGTGGAGTTTGGTTGATCAGCGTCTTGCTCGAGATCCACATCCTGCAGCATCAAAAGGCGAAATTTTGCTGATCATACCAGTAATGTGGAATTCTCTTCCACAAGCAGACATTCAAAATCCTATTGACTCTGTGTCACTTAGTATAGCAGCACTTATTGCAGCGCTTGGGGCCTACACGAAATACTGATTTCCCACAAATGCAGTTGTATGAGATATTTTATTCTTTCGTTAAAAAGCAATTTGGTGATCTTGAAAGAAAATGTATTTAGAAGTTAAAAACCCTTCAAAGTGTTTTCAGAAAATCTTCAAAATATACAACATGATTTTAATTTACAATAAATAAGTATAAAATATATTTTTAGCAAGAAGAATAATGACAAATCAACAAACTTCCCCTCTATTTCATATTTGCCAGAACCAGTTCTCCACTAGATATTCTTTGTATTTTTACCCTTTTCGATATAACGGGGTAAAAATAAAAAAAAATCATTTATGGTTGAAGAGCATTTATAATTTCCCCCAAAATAATAAAAATAAAATAAATTATGTTTTACTCGATAACATCCAATCCAATGCAAGAAAATATGCAATATATCTAATCCATGACAGTAACATTAATGACGTCCAAATAGCTATAAAAATTTTCATTGGAGATATGCATCTGGTAATAAAAACAAAGCAGGAAAAAATATAAGGACTAATTTCAATTTGAATATCCGGCACCAATGGACACAAAATACATTTGACTCCTAATGGTGGCAGACGTGAAATCAATGGTTATTGAGCTCTAGGTACATATACTTTCGAAAGAGATAATTTTGAGAAAAGCAATTAAAAGTAAGTCTTCTTGTGGGAGAGAATAGCAAAATAAATTGCACTTATTTAAAATTTCAAATTATTCTATATAGCCCTTAAAGCTTTTGGTGCAATAATTTCGCATTGTTATCTAAGACTAAAAAGTTCCATAATAATAAATAAGAATTTTCTTCTATAAAAAAGGATTTAAATTTTTGGAAAAAAATGTTTGGTACAAATTTAACTTACTTTGCTGCTTTCGTTAAGATGGTATTAAAATAAAAGAAAATGATGAGAGAAAATTTCCTTTTATTGCTATTATTGATAAGAAAAAGAGCGTTTACTTTAATACTAATAAAATATATTGAATTGGTAAGATTATAGAGAAAATAAAATTGAATCACAAAGAAAATAAATGAATTTGAAATTATAAACAACGATAGTGGTGAGGGAGTGTTTATTAAGGCCCAAGAGGCCTATTGGGGACGAACCTCGTATTTTATTTTTCTACTATAACCACGTAAATTATATTTACTTACTTTTTTAAGCGTAATCAATGTCTCGTTTTGTATAAAATTGCAGTTTATATAATTCTTATAATTCAATCCAGTTAAATAAAGTAATTTAGGATTATATATGATTTAAATTGCAATGAGTGTGATTTTATAAAATGTTTGTTAGAACTTGTGGTTTTTTTTATTTATTGATATATTCCAAATTATTAATTGTAATTTTTAATTTAGATATTGTTGGTATTTTATTAATCTATAGAATTGTGGAAATTAACGTAAAATATTAAGCGTGTGTAATATATTGATTCTCGATAAATACGTTTCTTGAAATTCATATCATTTTAGAAAGAGGTACTCATATCTCATTTCTTTCTTTCTTTTTGTCCTTTTTCTCGTAACTTTCTTTGATGACTGAAAGAGGATTAATAGCTATAAAGTATTTGTAACATATTATGTTCCATCGTCTCTGTACATCTGTTATTACAAATATTTCTCGTTACAAACTGTTCACGGACCTAATCATCTCTTGAAAATTATGATTTAATAGTAAGACTGGTTTATGATTTGGTCCAATAAGAAACTACTAAAGGCTCAGAGATTACAGAATATAAGCTTCATTACGCACAACATGGTTCCATGTAATGCTCCATATCCTGAATACGTTTCGAGTCTTTCACCTAAGGACAAAGTGGATTAATTAAATTCTGAATCGCATGCAGTTGATCTTGGAGCTATATGGAACGACTCTTTAAGTACCTGCTTATTTTAGCATAGAAATACCAATCAAAAGGACATCGTAGAGTACATCTGTAGGATGGACATCCTTCTCTAATCAGATAGATGTGTAAGTTAGTTTGTGGATGACCTCTGGCTTTAGGATGGCTGGAAATAAAGGAAAATACCATTGTCTTTATAAATTCTGTTATTCTTTACATGCATATAAACAATATTATAATACTTATAAGTCTTATTAACCATTGAACTCTAATCGTATTTTTGTTTATTTATTTTCCAACTAATTTAGTTTATTAAGATTAAATAGGCTCACTTATTAAAGATATAATATGTAATACGGCTTTATCCACGTCCTTCTTATAAACAAATCCTCTTGGGGAATCGTTTATCCTTAAAAACTATTTTATTAAAATGCCCCACTGAAGAGGAGAACGTTAACATGGAAATTAGGTCTTCTATATAAAGTCTAGGCTTTCAAGTTAGAAAGAGAGAGGTAGGATAGATTACAAGCGGAACAGTGATTAATCAAATTTATAGTGTCACGTAGATATTTGCTATTTGATTATTGCAATATTTAAGTTGACGATTTGTCACTCGAGATTGAATAGATATTAGATAGCTAGGAATGGAGAACCAGAAGTAAGTGTACTGGTATTTAAAGTCTTCTTATACATCGTGTACCTTGCTAATGGTCTCCATAGTGCTTTTTATATGGGTGCATCTCTTAGTTTTGATTGAATGAACTTAAATTGGTGTCCAAAAATTAAGCATAAATCGTAACATGCCAAAAACATTGAGTAAATATTCGTAAGATTATTCCAAATTTCTTGCGGATATTAATTGGGTGAAGAAGATTATTGAGTTCATGCAAAACTTTTCAGTCGACTACGTTCTGCACGAAACACCGATGCATGTCGGAACGCGGGTGAGTGAGTGAGTGTAGGGTTTAATGGCGAAAGAGCTAATTTTGGGTATGCTGCGCCAAACATTTGTTTAAATATAAAAAAAAAATTAAAAATTTAAATTACTAATATGAACACACTTTTTTTGATTATTGAAAAGCAATTGAGCGCCAATTGAGGTGCCAAACACGCAAGTTAAAATTTTAAAACATTTAATGAAGTATTTAAAAAACACTGAACAAATAGTTTCAATAAGTTAAAATATCAACCCTTAAAATATCAATCATGCAAAAAATGATTTCAAAGTATAAATTCTACCATAATTTGTTGGGGAATATCCCCACCAAGTCAGACAAGTCTTAAAAAATAGACAAAGGAAAAAGTGAATTTTAAACAATGTTAGAGCAGTCAACGTTTCATGAAAAAATGTTAGTTACTACTGTTTCTGAATCGGGTGGGAGTTAATGCGCGCATATATTCGCTAGGATTATTCACAAAACATTCCATCACGGCAAATTTATCCTCAGGATTTGGCTCTAGTTCCTCCGCCTGCACATCATACGAAATCATATCCTCGCCATCGGTTGTTAATTCTGTAGGTGCTGACTTTCGAGGTCTATGTGGAGCAATTTTGATTTCAATTTCTGCTTTCTGTACTTTTGGGCGCTTTCTTCTATTTCTTGAATTTCCTTTTGGACACTGTGGGATTTCAGGTGCATTAAAATGTTCACTATTGAATGTAGTAGGGACATATTCTGGTAAGGGAACTAATGGTTGAATTTCCTTTGAAAGTGCAGCAAATTTATTAGAGGCAAGAGGGCGGGTTTCAGTTAATAAAGATGAGGCAGAGGTATTCAGGCTATTGTCAGGGGCAGCAGCAGAAGCAATGTGTTCAGCTAATCGTTATTCAATTTCTGTGGTTGGTTTTATTGAAGATGTGGAGGGCAAAAGGTTTGCCTGAGTGGTAGACGACGACGTGGAAACTGAAGTAATTGAAGGATATTTATTTGGCTGCGGAACGGATAATGAAGGTTGAAGTAATTGCAAAGGCGGGTATTTAATTTATGTAATATTTTCGTCCGTTTGGGTTGTACTGATAGCAGTTGAGGATTTGGCAACTTGTGCGTAAGTTTGGGATAACTGCGGCGCTATTAATTTTCAGGCTTCAAGGTATGAAATATTTCTATTGGTTTTAATGGCTTGAATTTCTTTTTTCAGCTTTCCATTTAGGACACTGTTTTGAGTCAGAGGAATGAGGCTGTGAACAATTGACGCATTTCTGCTCAAGACTGCAATCTGCGGAAGAATGTCCAACAGATGCACATCTGGAGCACGTCAATTGCCCACGGCAGGAAGTTTGGGGGTGTCCAAATCTCTGACATTTGAAGCAGCGCAGAGGATTTGGAATGTATGCACGAATTTTGCAGTTTAAATAACCAGCTTTGATAGTGGTAGGTTGTTTCGGGCTATTGAAAGTAAGAATTAAATGTTTTGTTGGAATAATATTCGAATTTTTTTTAATGTTATTCGCCTGACCTGAATGACACCCTGATCAGAAAAACCTCGGAACGCGGAGAAATCGATTCACGCAGCATAGGCAGTTCAGACAAGTTTCGTGCAACTGCAGTGCGAAGGGATTTTGTAACCATCAAACAAGGTGAATGAAGACACAAAGACGCCAATTGGACATGTTTACGAAATGAAGGATCTTTGGAATGCTGGAATCCTCCTGATCACAAACCGAAGTGTCTCGAATTCTGAATGTGGACCAGTCTGTGATCTCAAGACTGTGGCAGAGTTTTGAAAGAACGGGAGATGTTACTCGACAACCAGTATCAGGTCGACCAAGAGTCACAATCCCTCGCCAAGATCGATATCTGGTAATAAGTGCGTGACGTCAGAAGGGCAGTACTGCCAGAGCACTGTGTTCGACTCTCACAGTCGTCACAGGGATACGAATTTCAAGACAAACTGTTTACAGGAGACAATCATGCTGGCCTGTATGCCAGAAGACCGGCAGTTTGTATTCACCTCACGTCTGCGCATAAACGCGCTCGTTTGAACTGGAGTTTGAAACATCAATATTGAGTGTGGGAGAGTGGGCTATTGCGATGTTCAGTGACGAGTCCCGGTTTAGTCTGAGTAGTGATTCTCGGAAGGTAACGATATGGGAAGAACGTGGAACACACACATTTTGAACCAAGAAACATAACGGAAAGACATCATTTTCCATCAAGGGGAGTAATAGTATCGGCAGGCATCATGATGGACGGCCGCACAGACCTCCATTTCTTTGACACGGGATCTGTGATTGCTCAAAGATACAGAGACGAAGTTCTTGAGCCTTATGTTCACTTGTTTCGAGCTGCTGTCGGTTCTGACTTCATATTCATGGATGATAATTTTCCATGTCATTGAGCGGTGCTGATTGATGAATTCCATGAAACGGAAAAAATCCAGCGCATGCCGTGGCCTGCAAACTCCCCTGTATGGGATATGCTCGGGAGATAAATTTCAGCCCTTTCACACCCACCCTGCTCCATTACAGAACAGAAGAGAGCTCCAAGAAGCGTGGAACCGCTTGAGCCCACAACTCATTCATCATCTCATAGCAAGTATGGTAAATTGCTGTGCAGCGTGCTTGGCTTTCAGAGGTGACCACACGCCTTATTAAACTACAGCATCAGTATTTTATTTAATGTTTTCTTTCATTTTTTCTTTAAAATGTTAATCCTTGCTATGCTCAGTTTTCTTTCAAACTGCTACTTTGGATAGCAAAATAAATTGTTATCATTCTTTTGCTTTGCTTCCTTATTTTATAACCATTTTAAACTCGTATATCACGTTTCTCACCATTCTAATTTACAGTTCATTCTTTATTCACATAATTATCAATTATGCTTAACGTTTGGTCATCAGTGTATGTTGTTGATTGTTACAAATAAATTAACTGAGTTTGAGTACGACTAGTCTTCCTTCCCTTTCTCCCACATATCTAGGCATGGATCCGAGATCCCTACATATGTAATCACTTTTTATTAATAAAGTTAGTTTTACCATAAAATAGTACGTATTTTTGTAAGTATAATATGTTACACAATGTCATTATATATAAAATAGTCAAATGTATCATTTAAATTAAATTTTAAAAAAATCACAAATTGTTAAGCAATCAAATACTTTTTAAAGTTACTATACTATTACTATATATAGTATACTATACCAATTTACTATAGTTAAATTGATAAACATAACCAATACCGCAACTTAATGAATTATAGGAAAAACTTAAACATTTCTCTAAGTGTAAGGAATGAAATATCATGTTAAAAAAAGGATACATTCTTAATTCTAACAATCTTTACTAGATTTTAGGAATTTCATGTATTTTTTATTAATATTGAGCCTGTAACATACAGACAAAAAATAAAACTGTAGGAGCATTTTAGTTGGATGAGCATAAAACTAAGTTTAAATTTTTTACTTGTATTGAAAAACAAACTGATTCTATGAAAGCAAATGTATGTGTTTGTGTTGAATTTTCCCCCCATTGTTTTTAAATTTTACAACAGAAGATTGCTGTTTTTTTATGTATGAGCATAGTGATTTCTTGAAAAATGGTAAAAAATACGAGCACTTTACGAAAGTTTTAGTTTTACTTAAAACTTTATTTTAAGTTAAAACTAAACTGGTGAAAGACAAGAAAAGGCTCACATTTCGCCTAGAGCTTGAACTTATTAATGAGTCTGAAAGCTAGGAACATACGGAAAACATTTCCTTAGCAAAGAATTCCAAAAATGAAATACATATATTTAGTCTTTAAATATATATATATATATATTAGTTCTGTTAATATATATAAAAAATATATATATATATATATATATATATATATATATATATATTAGTTCTGTTAATATAAAAAAATATAAGGAGATATATATTATAGTAATGTGAATATGTTGTTTTGTTTTGTTTTTGAGATACATATGTAATATGTATGAAGTAATATAACTGGAAGAGAAGCATTATATGAATTTACAGTGTTCAAAATTTCCTTTCATATTTATGTGTCTGATAAGTTGCAGCACATTATCAAACATGAAAATTAAATACAATGCTTAATTTTGTTTGTAATACTTTCTACGATCATCTAATTATTTAATTATTAGGGTTCTCTTTATGGATACTTTTATTGATACACAGTTAAAGCATGTAATCTGTTATTTCCTAAAATAACTAGGTTTTTGAAAAATATCCAAACCACATCAGTTGGAGTTTTTAAAATCATCGGATTCTGTGATGTATCAAGTTATTTTACAAAACACAAGATTTACCTCATCTTTAAAACATAAAATACCGTTGCTCACCTGTTGTTGACCTGTTAATTTTTTAATGAAATAATTTGGTGTCTATGAATTAATATGTTTAATGGTAATACACACACACCTTGAATTTAATTATAATATTAATCTGCATAATAATTAATTGAAATTAATTAAAACAAATATTAACCAGTATACTGCAGATTAACTTAATGTAAATTTGAGGGGTATTATTAATATTAATAATTAAAGAGTAATTTCTTTGAAATATGAAATTTCTTTAAATTAAATATTATTAAAGTAACTGTTCCTAACTTTTGATTCCATATTTCTGATTATTCACAACCAAATAAATTAGTTAACAGAACTGAAAAGAATAATGATATAGTTATTAATGTTAAAAACTTTATTAATCATTGCTTAGATCATGACCACCCTTTTCAATTTATGTAGGCAAACATTCGGTATAAGTTGTGTATTATTTACATTTCCTTTAATTATTATATTTATTGGTTTATCTTACCTAGATAAAGTTTCTTACTACTTCATTTTATGATTTTTTCTTCATTTAGCCTCTTAACTTTCAGTTATATGCATATTCTTTCTATTGAAATATTTTATGAAAAAATTTATATGCCTTTCGTGTTTACGTAATTATATTTATAATATGTATTGAAGTATTTCTTACATTTTTTCTCAAATGCGAACTTCTTTTAACTTTCTGGATGGATCTGATTAAATCCTCACGTATAGCAGTGCAGATTTTGTTTTTTGTTTAAAAAAATCATGTTTGTTTAGATTTTTTTTCTTTTTTTGTACGGGGACTAATATTACTTTCATAGTATTTGGTTTTTTAAACGATGTTACAGTATTTTGTGTATTAATTCTTTAGTATTACGTTACTAAATATGGGGTTCACTTCGAACCAAATTCTTTCATATACTACTTTATCTTTCTTGCATTCAAGCAGAATAAACAAATATAGGAGAAGGTTGAATGGCTTTAAAACAATGCTTTAATCCTACATTCTCAGTTACTAAGACGCACAGTTTGCTATTAAATATCAGCGGCTATTTGAATTTTATCTACAATCCCTTGTTATACTTATATCTATAGTTGAACTTTAAATTAAATTTCTTGTAATATAGTGTATGATTATATATATAAAGGAGAAAAGCGAAAAGCTACTTACTCACCATGATATCCCCTGTACTGTTAGATCTACCAATACGAAAGTTTCTTTCATGGAGTTGAGATCCACTAAGAAAGGATTTTCTGAAATTTGACCCTGAAGGGAGGTTGTAAAGAGTGAGTGCCGTTACAGACAACTATTAGTCCTACATACTTGAGATTTGGTAGACATATTCCTTTTATAGATTCGAACTCTCTTACAAAAGATGTTTTGCAAAAATAAACCCCAAGTGGGGTTGCGAGGTAAAAAAAGACGTTAAGAATAGAAGATAAAACCCTTTTTTTAACTATAAGACTTACAGACATGAGGATTTTTTAATCCATAAGCATTTGATATATAGGTTTTCCAATTCTGCATTGTAGTTAAAATTTAATGCATATGTATACGCATGCAGACAAATACATTTAAAAATAATTAAAGAAAAGAATTGCACATGAATGCCTACTTCAATAAAATCCATTCAAAGTGTGAGAAGCAACAAAGAAGTATACACTATAAAAGTTATTTCATCGTTTTATTTGAAGTGGGAATCAAATTTAAATGGAAAAAGAATGTTTTACTTTTTATATCGTATTGAAAAAACTTTTGCAATTAAATTTAATTTAAAGGTAAAAGATAATTTGAAGCATGTAAAATTGTAACGCATATATCATTTGAAAAAGGTGAATCAAGAAATTTAAAAGCATTCAAAAATATATTTTAAAAACAATGAAAAAACCAGCACGTGTAATTAAAGTATCCCACGCAATTTGAAATAAAGTCCATTATATATTCTTCATAAAACAATAGTTTTCATTTTCTCGCTTCAATTATATTTCTAATATGCACCAATTTTAGTGTTCAGCATAAAGTTAAAAGAAATACAATTTCGTTTTCTGATATTATAAATATCCACACGGCTCTCTTGGACTTTATTTTATTTATTTTCTTTTTCTTCTTTTTTTGAAAAAAATTTTTGAGGGTCATTTTGAAATGTAGAAACAACTGACAAGTATACATTTTGGATTTAAAACACAGAACTTTTTGCTTTAATTATCTCAGGGAGAAGTTTTATTTAATATTTTTTTAAAAAAATGTTCTACTTTATGTAATAAAGCACATTTAGTTCGAATGGATATATATTTTGAAAAATTTCTTAATATGCCTATGTTTTATTTCACAATTTGCTTTAACATAGTAAAGGACAATTTGTTCCGTGCTCGTTATGTACAATATTTTTCCAAAAGAAAGTAACATTATAAATTTACATAGGCGGTTTGAAAATGTAGAGCATTAACAGTGTTTTTGTTTATGGTTTATACTCATAAATTTAATAAGACTGTGAGATTTTTCATAGTTTTACATTCCATAAAAAACGATTTTAGCGTTAAAATTAATTTTTCTATGGCAATTCAAGATAGAACGTCTAAGGGCAATTTTCTTTAACATTATTTTTGAATTCTAAATGCTTTTCTTGAGTCTTTTAGAAACTTTTTCATGCATGATAAATATCGATATGTATTAAAAATAGCACACTATTAACTAAATATTCACATTTTAAAAGAAAAAAAAAGTTGTTGCTTAAAACTCAGATGTAGATTTTTCAGATACTTCAGAGAAATGTTTTTCTCGTGGTCAGCAACGCCTTTTTATAAAAATTTTTACTTTTTTATGCATGGTTCAGAAATAAAAGACGCTAAGCAATATGTGGAAGCCAGTTTGTATTTGCACTATTATTCATTCATTTTTTAAAAAAATATTTCTGGTTTCCTAAGTAATAAAAATATTTAAAATGTATGACGGATCTATCAACAAACTTTCAATTAACCCTCTCGGGAAATGTTTAGGCTATCAATTCGCGTTTCTTCACAGCCAACCCTTTGAAGAAGAAACCGTAGTATTTAAATTTAGTTTGCTTTATAAGCCTTCAAACCATCTAGAGAGAGAAGGAGAGAGAGGAAGTGATGAAAAATAATATATATCTATCAATCAGGTATTATAATATTTTTTATCATACTTCAAATATTTGATAAGTGAAAGGATTAAAGTGACGATTGATCACTAAAGTTAAATAGTGTTAAGCTAATTGGGACAATAGATTTGATCCTACAATAAGAGAGTCAATATTGATAGTCTTCTCATAATTCACGCATCTCGCTAATAATCCACATATAGTTTATGTTGAGAATATCTCTTTTCGTTGATATTAATTGAATCAGTGTTGCTATTTGTGAGATCAATAAATCGATTGTTTTTGAATATATCACTAGTGTTTCTTCCCTTCTTCGTAAATCTCTAGGTGAGCGAGAGAGGGAATGAATCTCTCGAAGTGTATAATAGGAAAATAAATTTAAATATGTTTATCAAGCTTAAGAGGACTTGGCACCCTTTGAGCAAACTTCTTTATTTACGTATTTAAAAATTATATTTTAACATTTTATACAATGTTTCTATTCAAGAAAATGTTACCAGATGAAAAGTTTCATATATTATTCACACAATTTCAAAAATTTTAATTTTTTGAAGAAAATTGGGAAAATTTTAAAATTCTGCTCTTTGTGTAAAAATTAATTTTTTGACCTGAATTTTTTTTATAATATTCTTATGGATGTTCTTAACAACTTTAGGGGATCGATTTTAGAATAACTTCATTCGTTTTCGAGAAAAAAAATGAAATGTTGATATACAGGCTAAAAATCAACGAAAAAGCCAACATGTCTTACATTTTATTTTTTTTAAAAAAAGTATTCAGTTTATAGCAAAACGGATCCCTAATTTTATTACATGCTTTATTTTCAACACGCAAGAAAAAAATGCAAGTGATTGGTAAATAATTGTCGAAGGAGTAGCATTTTGAATGCACTAAGGTTTCGAAAAACACAAACTGAGAAAAACCACTTTAAAGTTTATAATTCTGAAAAAATAATTATTATAAGCTTAATTAAACTTAAAATACCACTTTAAGATATTACTTATACGTTTTTCTTTAAAATAATTGCATTTTCATATGTTTTCAACCCACACATTTTTATAAATGATCAACCTTTAGAGAGTACTAATTGCACAAGAAAACTCAAGAAAAACTTAAAAAAAAAATTTTTTTTCTGTCACGACAGAAATTTTAGCTGTTTTTCTTCTTATACTATTAAAGTATTACATTTGTATGAAAAATATATCAGGAATAAGAACTGAAATTATATAAAATTATTAATATACAATGCCTTAATTTAAAAATTTTACATGCACACATTTCACAAGGAAGAAAAATTACATTATTGTATTGCCTCGGAAATATTCTGCTTTTAATACTACACATTCTTTTTTATAGTTATTATTTCTATTTATAAAATAGATTTTTTTATCATAACGCATTTTTTAGCTTTTTTTTCTAAAAAGGGGGTGTGGCTGAATTGCCTAATTTGTTTTCAAATGAAGTTTTATTCAACTTCTAACTTTCCGACATTCACAAGTGATATATCAATCCAAAGATAGCAATGCAAAGAATAAGATTAAGTGAAAATAAAAAAAAAACGATAGGTGTGTGATTTTTAGGGTACCAAGTCCTCTTAAAAATTAATTTGAAGTTCGTAATTAAAATAAGTCGAGGTAAATATTTAATAAAATCGAAGAAATGCCATTCAAATTTCAAAAAATATATATGGAACAGTTTTTCGGTAATTCAAATGCATTTATTAACAGCAGTTTATGATTGTAAAGTACTTTGCTTGGGTTTATTTATCAATTGTGATTGAGCAACATGCATCCTTCACCCCATGTGTGCTCTTTGATTTGCTTTTCTTCGCAAAGTTAAACTTAGTGTTATTGAAGACCGTTCGTTTAGCAAACTTAATGCACGTTAAATCGGTATAGATTCAAAATGCTTACTTTGGATGGTATGTAATAATGAAAACTTACATACTATCCAACAAAGTATATTTCTCGTCAATTGACCAAGGTTCAAAGTTACGAGGCTCGTCCCCCATTGCCTTATTAATGCTTTGTATTGAAATGATAATGCTGTAATCAATCGACTTTTGCTAATGATTTATCACTAAATATTGACCACATGCGAAAGATTAATTACCAAAGATTGACTGTTTTTCAGAGATTAATCACGAAAGATTGACAAAATGCAAGATATTACTCACCAGAGATTGACACAGCATGTTAGAGATTAATCACCAAAGATTGACTTAATTTCAGAGTATTTTATAAAATATTTTAGCTATGGGAAAGTATTTGAAATAAAAATTTATAATTACAAGAAATTCCTAGCTCATACATCAGTCAACTTAATTAGCAAGATATACAGATGCTTCCTTCGCTACCATTTACCTCTGATCTCTCATTGTTAAAGCCCATTTGGGACGTAATTGTATGCATTTTCCATGCGATGAAATCACCGCATTCAAAAGACAAACTGTGAGAAATGATTAACAGATAATATAAACTCGTAACTCAAGACGCCATCCGTATTCTCAAACATTTTGTACATAGCGTCATTTATAATGTTCCTTTGATTACTGAGGTTGTACTCGTTTTGTGTTTCGAATATCTTTTCAAAGTAAATATAACTAATTGTTCGTTTATGTATCTCACTGTTTACAGAGTTCCATCACTTTCTGGTTATGTTGTATTTTAAATGCCACATAGTACGTAGGCCAGACTTAAAATAAATTTTTTTTTGAGGTGTTAGAATCTAAATTATATCATCTTGTATGATTTCTGAGCTTTTTCAACTTATTAAGGATTCTTTTTTCTATTTGATAATAAGAAATGGGATGTATGCGAAATGAATTGTGCACATATTCGTCAAATACTTAATACAATGAAAATAATTTTCTAGTTCTTATTTAAAAGTTCATGCCCAGAGGTGCTGTTAACAGACTCTTTGCGTAAAGTAGGATCGTAGGTCACATATCGCTCTCGTTAATCAACTGTTGATCAATATTACAATGCTTGTCGTCCCTTGCGTTGCATCGTAGTTCGATTTTAAATTAATCAAATCAATCAACTGTGAGATCCAAACAAATTATTTTTAGACTGTCCTAAATGTCGATTATAGAGAGGATTTTGAATTTTTGTCCACTGAAGTGTCTTTCACTTTTTTTCTGTTTTGCAACGCCTATTTTAAATGTTACCTTGACCCAGAGAAGACAAAGAATGGCAATATTTTTTCTTTATCAATATACTTACTATTTTTGTCCAAAAATTCACCGTAATTTACTGTATTCATAGTATTTCAGCAGTAAAGAAATATGACGTACATAACATTATCATAGATTTGTCTCGATTCGATTCTTTGGTCAGGCTCTTGAACCAATTTTTCACCTTTTTCAATGGCATACATAAGCACCTTAAACCATTTGCAAACTTGAAACCTCGATAAGGTACCATTACCAAACTTCATATTTAATATGCGCCAAATTTAATTATTTACAAATTTAATAAACATTCGCTGTGCAATGAACTCAATTCAGTGGCGTCATAGTCACATGGTAATGATAGCCACGTGTTTTTAGCCAATCAGTTAAAAAACTTATATTGCGTCATAGTCACACAATAAAGGCAATCACGTGTATTCTACTAATCAGTTTATGCAAATGTGTCACCAACAATAGCACACATAGGTTGACTAAAAGCTTTTTATTTGAAAGGGCATGCATAAAATAAGATTTATGCATGCATAAATTTTAAAATCTTTTGAAGAAATTTACTTTTATAGCATTTAAACATTTTTACCCAAATATAAAATTGGAAATTTCACTAACGTTTTACAAATAGAACAAAATGTACCATTAGTTTGTCGTCTGTTTTGAATTCAGAGAATAACACGTGTTTGTCTTTATCATGTGACTGCCATAAATTGTTCCCATTGCAGTAGGAACACTCTTTTTTCCCATTGGGATAATGCAGGGCTTCTTTAACTTTCAACCATTGCGACCCAATATTCAATCACAATTTTCATTGTGTGTGTGCCCCCCCCTCCATACAATATAACAATGTATTGCATTCAATAATATTATACTTGACGCTAAAGCTACAATACGGATTTAACCTCTTAAGTGCTACTAGCGTATATAACATCTCACTTGCCAACGCATTAATTGATGCTGGCGTATATATACGTCTTTCCAAAGTACTAACTTCTCTGTGCACTGCTATCTATAAAGATATTCCGAACGCTTTGGAATGGGATAAATGAACATCGACAGTGTTTGCGAAGGATTTATTCATTTAGGAGAAGTTTTTACGTATTTATTTCTTTTCATCACCCAATACATCACATACGCACTGCTACGCGAAAAACGGTCGGATTCGGGAGTGAATCACGTAACTTTCAATCTGCAGTTAAGAGTCTAAATATAGAATCCGTACAAATTATCAAGATAAGTATTAATTTTTGTAAAAATGTTTATATATGACAAGCACATGAATTCAATGATAATTTTTAAACTTGTTCTTAATTTAGTATTGCTAAATTAATTATAAAATACATTGTGCACTACTGATACATTTATAAGTGTATTATATCAGTGCAAATATGAATTTTATGTTTTATTATGTCTAAATGTATTTTGTTTGTTTACTTTCAATAGATTAATATTTTTTAAAAAAATAATCCATTGTTTTCGATTTTTCAATATACTTGCTACCTACTCGTAAAGTTATCACGCCCTACAGTTTGAGAAACGCTGGGCTAGTGAATAAATAAATAATCATATCAAGAATAAAGATATATCACACACTTATTTAAACTTTGAATAACTTAAAGTGGCAATACTCAAATATACATAGACCATCTGCCACGATTTAAAAATCCTGATTTTGATTTCTGGCTTTTGCTACTGACTTTCGTGTATCATACAGACGTGGGATACATACACTTTAGAATCTACATAATTAATCCGAAATACAACACATGCGGTCGGTTTAAACTTCACTTCAAATCCAACCCCAATCAACTAAAAATCGATCCAAAGAAGGAATTTCCGATTAATCAGCTCGTTTGCGTTTACTAACTAGCTCCAGCGAAGAAAAAAGAAGCTCGTTAAATAAATAAAAAAAAATTTTTTAGGAGTAAAATTTTTTTAATGACTCCTGCATATGTTGCTGTTCAAATAATCACTCAATCTCAAACTTTGGAGGAAACTATTTCTCCTCGGGGAGTCATTAAGTCGTATCTCACTGCGTAATCGCTCTTCTTAAACAGATAGCGCAGTTTATTTAAAGACCTTACGTGATTGCATGCCGTCGATTTATGTTAAGAAAGGGTTTTAGGTAGTTACATTTTACACAGGACATCGTCGGACACGGTGCGGAATTGTTAAAGTAGTGTATGTACTTTGTGTAAGGACTTGGTACTTTGTTGGTTAAATTCCATGACCAATTATTTGTTGTACTGTAACAAATTGAGTACTTAAATTAGTTTCGATGTAAGATTCAATTGATTATTTAGCGAAAGCATTTCCTTGAATAGTTAAGTAATTTTTTTATTACTGCGTTTATATAATTGAGTCTAGTGAGGGTATGTAAAAAATTTCCTCTTTAGAAGTGCTCTTGGTTATTTTTTATGGCTCATAATTATTTATTTTATGATTTGTTTTCATTTGATTGGGTCGTTGATTAACAACAACAACACTTAACAACCACTCGTAAGTTGGAATGTTTGAGTAATGCTCAAGTGACGAGACCAACACATGAGTTGTCGCTCCTTTTCAAACATTCACACCACTTTATTGTGACGAGTTTATACCTCAGTGGGCTTATTATTAACAGCTCCTCAGCAATGCGTTTCATTCTTATGTGTTACTTAATCTATTATATATTTTTTTTACAAAATTTATATTTATAATTAACTTTGTCTTACTTTTAAGTAGATAAATTGTTGCAAAATATTTAAAATTTGTGGGGATAGAGATAAAATTGCACCAATACTAATTATTTGGAATACACTTTCAGTATTAATAAAGTAAATAATTATGCATGCAAAATAAAACAAAATATATGCGTCCCCCTATAATTGTAGGCCCAAATGATAACACTTATTATTTAGAAAACTTTGTTGATATGTGTTTCTATTCTTATATTTAAGATTGATTGACTACTCATTAATCAACATAAAGTAACGAAAATGTTACTGATAAAGGACTCGGAGAAATGAAGTTCACAACCCCCTTGTGGGCTAAGCTCTTACTTAATAGACTTCCACACCATATCAGTTTGAGGTCTTTGAGCATTGGTTAATTAAACATGCAGTAGCCGCTGTGCATGACGCGTCTTCAGTTTTTTAAGGATTTTTATACATATTCCTATAGGAAAAAAAACGTCAACTCAATTACACAGTGGCCTTTCTTATTTTAAGAAGAGAATAAATTTTGTTCAACAATTTTGCACAACTGTAATCATTAATTCGAAGCAATGAATGAAACATTCATTTGAAAATCATGAAACAATGAATGCACATTCATTTTTAAATATCAGAAATGTATTAATAGGATATTAACCAATCTTATTTAATAGGAAAAAATAAAACTTAATAAAATGCCGTCTTCAAAAGCAAGATAATTTTCCTTTACCTTTACAACTGATTTAATACTATATTTTTGTTATTGATTCTACTAGAAACACAATCGGCGATATTTTCCAATAAAATTCCTATTACAATCAGATAAATACAAGGAACAAGAACCTTCATCATCATTCCTTAGACCTAGACATCATTATTAATTAAACTGTGAATGAGAGAAAGAATCATTTTACTCTCTAGTACATTTGAATATATAATTTCGTAAAATTAATGTTGATTTCCGGAAAAAAGTGCTTAAAATATAAATTTTAAAATATGAAAAGGGATGTATATTTAAATTAACGTACAAACTAAAAACTACAAAATAGCTGATCGGCAGATTATCCAAGATTAAATTAATTATTTTTTTTGTAATTAGGAAGTTCATAGTTGTCTTTCTTTCCTCATTATCAAAAATTATGCAAAAATTCAGATTTAAGAGGGCCGCATCAAAAGTCCTTGAGTTTTGTTTTTTACTTAAAACAAAATCAAATCAAATTTTGATGGTAAAACAAATTGGCTTAATTCTTAAGTTTTGATGATGAGAGAAAAATAGAGACGTGCTCTTAATACACATAATTAGACTATTATATTACTAATTTTGAAATAATTATGTAATTAGTAATAAACCCTTGTAAACTATTTCAATGTAATTAAGAACGAGATAAATAAATTAGTGGTTAGTTAACAATACAATAATGATATGAAGATAACAATGAATGAATAAAAAATTAGCCTATATAACATTTCAAGCTTAGATTTTTCAGATTATCAATAATTCCCTTTGTATCTTAATTATTAAAATCCGATTATATTTATCCCAAATTTTATATTTTCAATTCAAAAAAGTGTAACTAACGATTAATTTTAAATTAAAAAAAAATCATACGCCAACATATTGAAAATTAAAGTTCATCCCTCTCAATTCGATAAAAATTTTTTTTGTAAAGTTGAGAAAAAAGTAAAATTATATAGGTGAATTATGAAATATCTTCATGTGTCTTTTCAATTTTAGAACTAATACGAATAATTTTCTTCTTTTATTTTTCCCACTGCCACGCTTATAATCCAACTGTTTTCTACGTTTCTGACAAAATGTTCCACTCCACAAGGGGGGGAATGTAACAAATGAACAAATAGCTCTTTCGAAATTCGAATGAAGACAACCTCCGCACTTAGTCAAATATTTGTCTTTCCACAAGTAATGGAAAGGCGTACCCCCACCAGTTCGGCAGTCAAAATTTGTTTGTTCTTCAGGTCGTAACCAGATTTGGGCTGCAATGGGCGGACAACTAAGTTCCCTATCCTTATTTTTATGGTAATACTTTGAATTTCTACCCAACCTTTATACTTCCAAAAGCGGTAAATAATAGCCAAATGCTGAGAAAATGGCGCCAAAGAATCAAATAAATCGCCAACTTGCTGCAGTTTAACTGTAGATACTGGAGATAACGTAAATTTTTATTTGACTATAAAAGGGCATATTTTTTTTGTAGGGGAGGAATTTTTAAAATTAGTTTGTTAAATATATTTTTCAATATTTGCTGTAGTTCTAATATTTAAATATATGGAATGCGAAACGAATTAAAACACAAATATTTAAGGTAAAAAAAAATGTTCAAAGGACACAAATTTTAGAGTTACCCTCAAAATGTTCTAATTTGGTCAATTCTAATTTACAAGTATTTTACATAAACATAGAATAAACAGAATGAGGAAGAATAACATAGGATCACGTTAAATTTTTCATAAATGTTTCGCCCAGTCAATTTAATTTGCTTTAAATAATGTGTAATTTAATTTCGGCAGCATTTCTTAAACTAGTTTTTTATCTTACAATACTATCGAAGTAAAATTTGTTCGGAAAGATGTGTTACTAAACATTTAAATTAGAACTTATTTTTATGTTATGTATTTGAGAATATATTTTTTTTATTTTTTTAAAGTTATTGAAATCTTTGCGAAATTCTGTAAAATGTCTTTATAACGAAATTTACAAAAAAAATATCATTTAAAAATTTTTAATTTGACTTTAAATTTAATATTATGTGCCTTTTTTCCAATTAATTACCTTTAAACTACAAATAGGATTTGATTTTCTTTGGAGTTTCTTCTATTGAAAGAGGGCATAGTCTTCATGGGAATTTCTGCCAATGGTGTACGACTGTTCAAACTGGAATGGTGTTTCTGACAAATCTTCTCCTCCAACTTTGACCGCAAGTCCATAATCAAATAAATTTAAATCTGGAATTTCCGTGAGGCAATATTTGTGTTTCAGAGTGAGTCCAACACATTCTTTTTCAATCACTAGTGAGTCTACTTCATATGTCGAGTAAGAAAACAGTCCTGTTATAAAGTCCAAAAATTTTCACAGAACAGTTTACTCTCAAAGGCATCACTATTGGCAGGATTATAAATTTTGCTAAATTCTTGTTTCGTTTTTCACTTCTTTCTGGTAAAAATGAATTTGAGACGTATTCTTAGCTAACACCCCTCAGACCTAATACGGGAAGAGGAAGATGAACTTTCTACAAACAATATTTTTCTTCTCTGTATCTAACATAGAATAACATAACTAACTACTAACTAAGGCTCGAGCACTAAGTTCTAAGCACCTAATAGCTTAATTAACTGATGCTCAATCGCCAATAATTTGATAAATAAGTTCTAAGCACTCTGGGTGCTTCAATAGCTCTAAGTAGATTCTTGGTTGCTAACTGACCACCAACTTGAAAACAAAACTAGATATTCCTAGATAAATGTTGAAACATGATTGCTAAATGCTCTTCAAGTCACAGAAATATAAGTAGTTAGCGATTTCACCCTTCATTTACCTTAAGTAACTTTGTTTTTACGGGTTTGACTCCATTTATTTTCTATCTTTGAAGATATCTTATTATGAATTCATACATGCGTGTTAAAAGTTTCTACTTAAAAATAAACATATTGTATTTACTACACAGTTTCAGAATAAATTCTATTTACGCAAAAGGTACTGACTGTGAAAAGCAAAGACCTTTCCTGCCATTGAATTTCTTTCATACATTTAACAATATATATATATATATATATATATATATATATATATATATATATATATATATATATTTAAATATATAAAATCAACCATCAACAATCAATCACAATAATCAACTGAAAAATTGAAATATACAAATCTTATAATACTAAATCTTATTTCAAAATATCAATGGCGAATATAAAAGATAAAATTCCATCATTTTCAAACAAAAATATATTAAAAAATTATAAAATAAAATAAAAATTTATAAAATATCCAAGTGCAACCTCAGACTTAGGACCGATAAGTGGGGTTAAACTAGTTTGATGGCGTCAACCTTCCCCCTATTGCAACTTGGTAAGTTAATCGAAAAATATCCAAATTTCAAAAATTTAAAAATTAAAAATTTAAAAGTTAAAAATAAACAATTATACTTGAAAAATTAAACTATTCGCCATCGCATTCTGAAAGGTATTATAACACCGAAATATTAATATTCAAAAATAACTTAGTGCATAATATAAGTGAACCATCGAACACCAAAGATGATGCACCCATCTTTAAAATAGTTGTATAGGTAGAAAAAAATAGTTGTATATGTATAAAAAATATTTGATATCCGAAAGTTCAAATTAAAAAATATCTAAAATCAAAAAGTTCAAACTAAAAAAATTCCGAAAGTTCAAACTAAAAAAATCCGAAAGTTCAAACTAAAAAAATCCAAAAGATCAAACTAAAAAAATCCGAAAGTTCAAATTAAAAAAACTCAGTATATTCACAAATGAATAGCGTAAATCATTAAAAACTCACCACAGAGCATCCCATCAAGAATTCAATCCATATCTATGGAACGACTTCTCATATTTAATGTATCAATTACCACACCCATATTTTGCTCATAACACCTACTAATGCCATGTCAATCCAAACGATTCATAATCTGACACTAGAGTTTAACCATTTGGTATTAGATGCAAACCAGACCGCATTCAAAAAATTTGCTTGATTAGTCATAGATGTTTGATTGGACATAAATGATTAATTGGTCATAAATAATTTTAAAGTGCAGTCGTGTAAATAATGGTCTATGTGTGTATTAAAATTTATCCTGTGTGTGGAATGCACATATACTTCACAGCTGGACCACTAACAAGCTGACTTTGTGGACCTAATGTTGTGTGGTGGATTTGTGCTTTCATGAGTTTAAAAATATTTTTAAGAAATATTTCTGATCTATATATTTTCTCAAGAAGTTGATAGGATAATCATTCTGTATGCAACACAGTATAAATTTCTGGATATTCTTGAATTTATCAATATATTGTGCGTAGTTAAATTATTATTTCTCATCAGAAAATTTAAAATTATATTTCTAAATATTGATATATGTAGACAACTATTGAAGTTCGGTATCTTTATGACATTGAATGTAAATGCTTCCCT